>CALNHX010008167.1:0-64099 GCA_940337035.1 Agriotes lineatus
GTGGGAAATTCGTCAATTACTTCACAACAAACTTCACCGGTTGGAATATTTTTTGCAATATATATACATTCGCCTCCACCTCGTAGATCCTTTCCGATAGTAGTATGAAAGTGGGTTTTAATCTTTCTACGAAAGCCAATAACTCGCTGAATTTTGATAGTAGTGGGCATATGTAATTAGTGTATAAATAAGATATGATATGAATATTTGTTACTCTAATGTTATCTGTAGAAACATTTGACACCGATTTAATAATATCTGTGGCTTTTTGTAAATCGTGTTGTATACGCAAATCGCTCGAGTCGGAAGTGCACTCGTCGATGCCAGTTATAATAACATTGCAAGCCCTGCTATTTCGATCTGAGATTTCAGCGATTAAAGTTTCAGTATATTCGGAACCGGGATTTACAGTTGCAGAAGCGGTAGCTATGGTGGTTTTTTGTAAATTTTCTATTTCTTCTTTAAGTTTTAAAACTAAGGTTTTTAATTCATTCAACTCCATACTTTCGTTTTCGCATAGCTTGCAGTGAAAGATAATTTTACGGTCCTTGACCGTCAAAACTTGAATCTCGCCACGCGACAGGCCGGAGCAGGTGGTATGCAAAGAAAGTTTGCATTTATCGCATTTCAGCTCTCTATCTGGGTTGAGGGAGCGATTGCACACCAAGCAAGTATTAGCGGGAACCATCGTAAAGTAGTTTGATTTTTAAATAAAACTGAGATTTCTTACGGAAATGGTAATTGTTACAGTAGGCACACTTTATGTACGTCTGCACACCACGACACACAATTCAATTTTTTTTTTTGGTATGATGGTAGCTAAATTCTGGTTGAAATTTTCGCAGCGTAGTTAATTTGAGAAGGATCCTGGGAAAGATATAATTGCGTATCATCCGCGTATAAATGTATATTGCAGCTGGCAGTTAAATGTTCAGGGAGATCGGCAGTAAATAATGTAAAAAGAATAGGACCAAGAATACTACCTTGGGGTACTCCTTGGGTAACATTCAGCTCTACGGATAGATCATTTTGAATTTTAACTTGTTGAGTACGCCCAGAAAGATAGTTTGATATCCACTCACATACAGTATCATCACAGCCATAATACCGAAGTTTAGCTAAAAGCAAGCTATCATTAATAGGGTCGAATGCCTTGCTGTAATCTAGCAAGACAAGCAATGTAACTTTTGATTGGTCAATAGCTCTTCCTGTTTTCGGAAGCCCGATTGCACTAAAGAAAGAATATTGTGATTATTCATGTGAGTTAGTAACTGGTTGCAGACGATTTCCTCTATTATCTTAGATGCAGTAGGTAATATGCTAATAGGCCTTAAATGGGACACGTCGGTTACCTTAGGTATTTTGGCTAGCGGAATTAAGTATATCTTCAAGTATTTCCACATATCGTTGTCTTGTTAAACGACTATAAATAATGTGCAATGCTTTCGGTCCTGCAGCAGACATCCATCCCCACACACGAACAGTGTAGAAACTTTTGCCCATTCAGCATTGTGCGCAGGGCTGATTTATTAGGGTAGCGAGAAGGGGCACCTCGAAGGCTGTTGAGCGAGGTTGCTAGCATTTTTAAGTTAGTCTGTATATTTTAGCTGTACTGTTCAGTTTATGTATTTTCGCCAATATACGTTTATTTAATTCAACCGTGTTATTATTTGATATTTTGGTGCCGAAACCCGGGAACGGAACGGAACGGAAAGTGAAAATAAAACTGAACACTAACGCGAATATTCTGAAGTTAAAGTGATACGCGAACGCGAATATTCAAATCGTGCGGTTAAAATACGGGCTCAGCGATGGAAGTGAAACGAACGGTGTGCAGGTCGCAGTTAACGAAAACAATCAACTACGTAAACGGTTTGCTAGCAGAGCAATACGGTGCTGAAGACATTTATACGGCGATGGCAAAGCTAAAACTTGCGACTGACAATCTTAAGGAAATCGACCGGCGATTAGAATCTTCCCATACCGAAATACTGGAAGAAGAATTCCAGAAGCAGATGGAGTATGAAGAGGTCGCGGTAACCACGATGTCTAAGCTTGAGTTTAGATTAAAAATGTTAGATAGAGCACACACAGAAGCCATTCAAGTTGGGGCAAATGCGCGACATGCAACAAACGAAACGCGGGAAGAATCACGACCTCATCCCGTAGTCAAGCTGCGACGATTGGAATTGGTGAAATTTGACGGCAGTCCAAAGAGTTGGATTCCTTTTTGGGAGCAATTCAAATCTAACGTTCACGAAAACCATCAGTTGAATAATGGAGATAGATTCAACTACTTAAGGATGTCTGCGACAGGCAAGACAGCAGAGACAATAGAGGGATTTCCACCGTCGGGAGCTTTTTACGAGGAAGCCCTGAGTATCCTTAAAGTGCAGTTCGGAAACGCTGAACGGCTGATCGAGCAATATTTCGACAGTATAATGAAAATTGAACCAGTGAAATCCAGAAACGACGTAGTTACATTACGCAAAAATTATAATTTGATTATAAATTAACGATTGAGGCTGTGGAAGTGCCGGAAATTTGTATGGACAATTTAAACATTCCAAGTGAAAGTGTTGCAGAGTATAAACATTTACAGTTAGCGGATTACGTGCCTAAAGATACTGATCGGTCGTTAATGTTTGAAGGGATTAACTTATTGATAGGCGCAGATAACTATTGGTCTGTAGTAACTATTGGACAAAATCTTCGCCTAAGTGATCATCTAGTAGCCGATAATACCAAATTTGGATATACGTAACACGGACCGACCCCAGTAGATGCCACAACAGTTGCCGTTAATTTACAAACCGTGCTACACGCAACAGTTTCAACCACGGAGCCGTCAGTTGAAAGACCATGGGACTTGGAAACCATAGGGATAACGAATGAAGACAATCAAGGAGATCCCTCCAAATGGAAGCCGTGCGTTGCTGATTGCACAAGGGGGATCCGATCGCTGTCCAACAACTTACAAGGCCGGTATCATTGTCCAGGTCGCGAAAATCCTGCGGACTTAGCTACTCGCGAAATTACGAGATATAGTGACTTTGATCGGGTAGTGCGAACAACGGCGTATGTATTGCGATTTACGGGAAATTGATATACAACGGCGTATGTATTGCGATTTACGGGAAATTGCAGAAGCAAAACCAATAAAAACATTGGAAATTTGAGGCTAGACGGAATCGAAAGTGCAGAAAGGTGTGTACTTAGGCAGTCACAGCAAGAGGTTTACCTTTCAGAGGTCAACAATCTGAAGACAATTGGTGCGGTCGAGCGCGATTCCAGTATTTCGACTTTAAAACCCCTTTTGGACAAGGACGGACTGTTACGCCTGGAGGGTCGCCTTCAGAATTTAGAAGCCAACTTCGATCTTAAACATCCCATAATTTTGCCGAAGAGTGCACATTTGACTAAGATATTGATTACCAAAATTCATAGAATTGTTCATCACAGTGGTGTAAATGCCACTCTTTGTGAACTTCGCAAACGGTTTTGGATAATTCGAGGTAGACAATTAATAAAATCGGTGTTATCGAAATGTGTCGTTTGTAAGAGGTTACACGGAAAATCAGCATCGGCGCCGTTTGCACCATTGCCCAAGGACCGAATAGAGCAAGCGAAACCATTCCAAATAACGGACATTGACTCCGCAGGGCCGTTGTACTTCGAGGAAAAGGGCCTTACACAAAAGTGTTATATTTTTCTGTTTACCTGTGCGGTAATAGGAGCCGTGCATCAGGAGCTCGTTTTAACCATGGGTGCCACAGCCAGTATTTGTGCCATGAAACGTTCTTTTGCAAGCAGAGAAATTGAAGCTACAATTAACGGACGACCACTCACGTACCTCGCCTCGGCAGTGAACATACGGATCCACTACCGTTGGCCCCAGCACATTTTTTGTTAGGTCCCGGCTGAACTACCATACCATCCATCAACGGAAGCGTCAAAGGAAATGCGCTAAGAAAGCAGTGGAAACAAAGGATTAGGACACTGGACTATTTTTGGAAAAGATGGCGAGAGGACTATTTGCAGCTACTACGGGGAACCCATCACAACTTTAATGTGCTCGAGTGCCCAGTGAAAGAAAGCGATGTAGTGCTAGTGTATGGGGTTGACAAACGTCGTCTTTTGTGGAAATTAGGCATAGTGAAAGAAACGATTTTAGGACGTGACGGCAAGGAGCGTGCGTGCTACGTAAGTGTGCGAACGGAACAATTTTAAAGCGCCCAATTCAACTTCTATTTCCTATAGAATTAAGTAGTACATAATTTCGCGGCCGGAGGATGTAGAAACTTTTGCCCATTCCGCATTGTGCGCAGGGCTGATTTATTGGGGTAGCGAGAAGGGGCACCTCGAAGGCTGTTGAGCGAGGTTGCTAGCATTTTTAAGTTAGTCTGTATATTTTAGCTGTACTGTTCAGTTTATGTATTTTCGCCAATATACGTTTATTTAATTCAACCGTGTTATTATTTGATAAACATAAAATCTCCCGCTGTGGTCTGTTTTGTGCAAGTCAGCATGCTCAAATTTTAGTCCTCTTGGCTAGCGGAATTAAGTACGATTTTTTCCATAAAGATGGAACAATACCAGTTGTAAGAGAGGAGTAGACCATGTATGTAAGTGCATTTTTGCAGAAAGGGAACACCAATAATAACATTTTCAAGTTTAAATGATTTGGACCAAAAGCAAATGATTTACATTGATGCAAAACTCGTTCAACTTCTTAGCACGCCACTTCTTAAAAATTAAGATATAGACTAGCTGACCCGGCAAACGTTTTGGATTATGACATGATGGGGAAAACCCTTCAAACCATTAAGCACAGAATCATACAAGTATGACTGCAAATAGAAAGTCGTACAGTGTATAGAAAAACACACTTTCGATATTTTCCAATTTTCCGGCTTTCCCTTTGGATTTTTCCGAATTTTCTTTTTTGCTAAACCACCTTGGGAGTAAGATAAACAAAACAAAAACAATCATCTAAATCGGTCAAGTCGTTCTCGCGTTTTTGCGTTACTAACACACGGCGATTGATTTTTATATACAGTATGTCCCCGGATTGAGTTTACAATAGGTATGATTGACCAAAAATTATCGAATTGGAATTTCATATTTTGGGATTCCGCCCTGCTTGGTGTGAAACGAATTTTAAGAATATTTTCAGTTTTTGAAAAACAAGTAGGTCTTTGACAGGGAAGCGAAAACTATTTTATTTTCAGGTAAACTACCATTTTTGTTTATGATACGGCAAAATTTAATTAAGAAAAGTTGTTGATAATGATAAATTATGCCCCTATACCAAATTTCAGAAAGATCTGTCGACGTATAAAAAACTGTAATTTTTTAGAAAATTGTATTTTATTGTCAGGTAAACTACCCTTTTTGTTAATGATACGGAAAAATTATATTTAGAAAAGTTGTTTATAATAATAAATAATGGCCCTATAACAAATTTCAGAAAGCTCTGTCGACTTAGATTAAACCGCCATTTTTAATAAATGCAATTTGTTTAATCTAAAAAATAACGGTTTAATCTAAGTCGGAAGATCTTTCTGAAATTTTGTATAGTATCATAATTTCTTATTGTAAACAACTTTTCTTAACACAATTTTGCCGTATCATGAATAAAAAGGGTAGTTTACCTGACAATAAAATAAAATTTTCAAAAAAATAAGTTTTTTATAAGTTGACAGATCTTTCTAAAATTTGGCATAGGGCCATAATTTATCATTATCAACAACTTTTATTAATTAAATTTTGCCGTATCATAAACAAAACGGGTAGTTTACCTGAAAATAAAATCGTTTTCGCTTCCCTGTCAAGGCCTACTTGACTTTAAAAAATCGAAGGTAAACTAAAAATAAGTTTCACGCCAAGCAGGGCGGAATCCCAAAATATGAAATTCCAATTCGAAAATTTTTGGTCAATCATACCTATTGTAAACTCAATACGGGAACATACTGTATATAGATTTTTCTTTCTGATTTTGTAATACCAGTTCTTGTACATCCGTTTTTACATTCAGATAGTTTCGTGTGTGACGTTTCATTCTTTCAGAAGGTTCGTTACATATTTTTTGGATGATATTTTATTTTTGACGAAACTGCGTTTTTATTAACCTTACATTTGTGTGTTTTTCTTTCAATGCAGACCATTGTTTCTCTCATTTTTTTTAACAAAGTACTACTTCGCAATTTCAAGGTATCTGCAGCATTTCAAAACAGTAGGTAATTCAAATTATAGTACACGGCTACATTCTTACAGAACTACCATATTTGGGTACCGTTACGTATATATTTATTTACTTTTCAATAATATTTCTTGGTGGAAGTAATTATAACACACCACGTGCATACTTAGTAATAAGAAACACAACTAATTACTGCTAGCAGATTGGAGGGCCGCTTGGCCAAATTCGCATGTCACCACGTCACACGTATCCCGGCCCTGAGAGGGGCCTACGAACAGAAATACGGGTTAGGAGCATACCAGCTAACATGCATTGATTTTCACCTAAAAATTACTGACAAGCTGCTGACATTGTCAGTTGTCGCAATACAGCTGTCATTCATTAAATTGCAAAAATGAATTTTCTGTGGTCGCGGGAAAATAGCGTACTTAACTCTCTCGAAAGTGTATCGTACGCTCGTGTTTTAAGTCACTCGGCTTCGCTACACTTCGCCTCGTTTCTTAAATATACTCTCACGATATGTCACTTTCGCGACTTCTTATCTAACATACTCGTTTGTGCCATCGTGCCGAAAAGCTTACGGCTGCAAATTTTGCAGCCAGCAGTAATTACGTACTATTGCGGCCCCATAAATTGTAACGTTTTCTTGTCGTATTACCAGGATTTTAGAAAAATGTCTTATTGTAAACCTGGAATTTTGTGTCAGTTTTGACATTAGTATTAATTTGATAAAAAGTTATTGGCGTGCGTATTAAAACTCAAAAAATCTTTTAAGTAGGTAAACATTTAGTTTTATTAGTGCAAAAAAGTCTAGTATTTTATTGAACTTTCATTGCAATATAAAACGTTTTGTGTTCTTCTCAGTTGTGTTGTTCCATTCGTTTTGGGTAGAATCTATTAAATCTTTGTTGTGGGGTCTGAATTCGTTGTTTTTATTAGCTATCCCCACAAATTCTCAATTGGATTTAGATCGAGACTTTTTGTCACCGAATGAAGAACTGCAATATTAGTTTGGTCGAACCAGTTTCTGACTAAGTACACCAGCTGTATGGGGGATTTTTATAAATTATTAAAACAATACAGGTAAGTAGGACCCTTATTTGTTGAAAGATAAAATCATTGTGAAAACGATTTCGAACGAACGGAAGCATTATATCTTCAAGTATTTCCACATATCTTTGTCTTGTTAAACGACTATAAATAATGTGCAATGCTTCCGGTCCTGCAGCAGACATCCATCCCCACACACGAACAGAAAATCTCCCGCTGTGGTCTGTTTTGTGCAAGTCAGCATGCTCAAATTTTAGTCCTCTTGACTGGTAGACTCTTAAATGTCCGTTATATGACAACTGAAAGATTTTCTCATCAGAAAACACCGCATTGTTCCAAAATTGTGGTTCTTCATATAGATATTCATGTGCAAATTATATTCTTCTGACCTTATTCTCATCAGTCAACCTTGGCTTTTTGGCAACTGCTCTTATTACTTCCCTCGTCTGAAAGACGAAAGAAGTATTGTAATCACGAAAAAATCACCTTCCGAGATTTCTTCAGATCTTCACGTTTCAAGGTCCCTAGATGACGAAAAAGAGTTTTTCTTAATTCCGTCTGTCTGTCTGTTGGCAGTATAGCTCAAAAACTATTTGTCGGAGGAAGACGATATTTTGCATACATATTATATATCTAGAAAAAGATCGAGTGCGACGCGATAACCGTGACACGCAGGGCCGTTCCTACCGGTGGGGTGTTGCGTGTCCATCACGCAGGCGGCCGATTGCAAGGGGCGGCCGCTCGAAACCGATTTTATACAAATTTAAATTAAAAAAAATAAGTAATTTGAGAATAAAACATCTCTGAAAAATGCAAACCACGAACAAAAAACAAACACCACTTTATTGTTAGTCGAAATCCCAATTTTTGTTTTTTTTGCGTTTATTACAGACATTTTAACACAAAATCAATAATAAACTATTACCAATAATTTGTGTTTTCATTTTTCCCTTTCAAATAATTAGCACCCTCTATCAACCAATGTCCAAAATACGACAAAAAACCAAGATAGGAATCTGTAAAATCATATCAAATCTTTCTTGTGAAGTCCCGAATTGGTTCGTACTAATTGAAGTAAATCCCCGGGTGACGTATTTTACCGAGGGTATAAATATCACCCGACGAAAAAATGCGTTCATTTGTGAATGGTGGAAGCAATATGTAGGTGTAAAATACTGAGACCCATTGTTATTTTTGTGCCCTTATATGGAAATAAAATATTGTGGTACTGATTAAAGATCTATATTACTCAGTTACTTCTATCATACTTCATCATAATAAAACGTGTGTTGTAGATGTACTGTTTGAGGCTTTCACTCTGATGATGCAAGCTGCAAGGTCTTGCGAAACGTTAGTGAATATGGATGCACAAACAGCAAAACGGCCAAATCTGCCTAAGTATCCTCGTTCTCAAGATACTCAAACAACACGAGCCACCTAAGAGCATGGCCATCGCGCGGGTTTTTGCTCGACTTCACAAGGTGCAAGGCACATTAAGCCAGAAAATGCTGGGTGTTCATATACAAATACTACGCGGTCTAAGCCGAAATTCTATGCTAAGGAGAATAATTCGTGTGTTGTAGAGCCTGGTTATTAAAGGTAAGCTATTGATATACGTTTTTTTAATTTATATGATTTTCACGTAATAGCTGCTTTGATAGTCTATTAAGACTGTAATCTAGAAGTAAATTAAAACAAAACTTTTTTAAATTTATGCAGATGTCAAGCTCGGAACGACGACGAACTAAAAGACTCTCTGGAGCCGCTTACAGAAAAAGACAACTGTCTAAAGAAACTGAAAAAGAGAAATTGCGGGGCTCTATAGAACAATTTTTGAAAACTCCTGGAGCAGAGGAAGAAAGTGGAAGCACCGCTGGAGATCCTTTTGTTTCAAGGCCTGACAGTCAGCAAGTCGTCCCCATAGATCCACAGATTCCATCGACTTCGGCAGAGTCTTGTACTCCAGGAGAACCAGAGGACATTGAAAGTGGGAGTTTAGAAGATCCAGCTTCATGGCCTAAATCACTTGATAATTCAACAATTGAAGTATTAGTAAAAATGGGACCTACACAAGTAAAAAATTTTTCATTTCCTTTAACAGAACAAGGGCGCTTTTCGGTTCATTATTATACACGAACATTAGCAAATGGTGAAAAAATACCTCGTATGTGGCTAATTTATTCCATTAAGTTAAATTGCGCTTTTTGCTTTTGTTGCAAAATTTTTGAGACCAAAAATATTCAGTTAACAGATGCTGGTTTTTCAGATTGGAAACATCTTTCTAATAATTTATCCAGACACGAACGATCAACTGATCATATTCAAAACTATAAATTATGGACTGAATTAGAAAAAAGATTGAGTACTTACACAACAATCGATCACCAAGAACAACGTATTTTTAATTTGAAACAACAATATTGGTGTAATGTTTTAGAACGTATTGTTGCAATTATATTATTATTGGCAGGACAGTGTTTAGCATTTCGTGGGTCATCCAATAAATTATTCGAATCAAACAATGGAAACTTTTTGAAGACGGTTGAAACATTTGCAAAATTTGATGCAGTTCTTTCGGAACATCTAAAAAATATTCAAATCAGTAAAATTTCACATAAACGTATGCCTCATTATTTAGGAAATAGATTACAAAATGAATTGATCTCACTTACAGCAAATAAAATCAGAGAACAAATTAGGGAGTTATTGTCAAAAGCAAAATATTATTCAATTATTCTAGATTCAACCCCAGACTCAAGTCATACCGAACAAATTTCATTCGTTGTTCGATTTGTTATAATAGATGATAATAAACAAATTAAAATTTGTGAACATTTTCTCGGATTTTTTCCTATTATTGATGTGACTGGTGAGGGTCTATACGATTTTGTAATAAAACTTTTGAAAGATTTTAGTATGGATATCTACAATATGCGTGGACAGGGTTATGATAATGGTGCAAATTTGCGCGGAAAACATGTAGGATTGCAACGCCGAATTTTAAATATCAATCCTCGAGCAATGTTTGTACCTTGTGCTGCTCATACCCTAAATCTAGTGGTTAATGATTCTGCCAATGTTACCTTGCAAACATCGGAGTTCTTTAATCTTATACAAGAATTATATACATATTTTTCTTCTTCGCCATATAGATGGAATGTACTTAAAACTAATGTACCAAATTTCACATTAAAAGCTGTTAGCTCAACTAGGTGGGAAAGTAGAATTAAAGCTATTACACCTCTGCGATATCAATTAGGGACAATTTATGATAGTCTAGAAGAACTTGTAAATGACAAATCACGCGACATTAACACCAAACACAAGCCCAAGCATTGGCCTTAAGAATTAATAGTTTTAAATTCGTTTGTTCTGTAATTATTTGGCATGATGTTCTGTCTAAAATTAATTCCTTCAGTAAGATGCTTCAAGGTGTGAATACAAATCTAAAAGATTGTTCAAATGCGTTAAAAAATTTAGTAGATTATTTGGAACAGAAAAGAAATGACCACAGTTTTGAAGCGTTTATAGAAGAGGCGAAAATACTTGCTACAGAAGAACTTGATATAGCAACGGAATTTCCCCCAACTAATATAATTCGTCCACGTCGAAAAAAAAGACAATTTGATTATGAAACCCCTGATGAGCCTATACTTGACCCAAAGTTGAATTGTAAGATTAATTTTTATTTTACTATTTTGGATACCGCCAAAGTATCTATACAGGAACGTTTTGAACAATTACAACGTTACAGTGACAATTTCAAAGTGATTTATGAATTTCCTATTATGGACGATAATTCAATGAAAAAACACTGTACAGATTTATCCTTAAAATTAGAAGACACTGTCAGAAAAGAGGCTGATGTAAACGCCGTAGAATTAAGTGATGAATTAAAAAATTTAAAATTACATTTCCAATCTGTTGAAACACCATCTAAAATTCTCAACTACATTGTTACAAATAATTTACTTGCGACTTTCCCAAATACAGCAATTGCCTTAAGACTTCTACTGACTTTACCTGTCTCAGTTGCGTCAGCAGAAAGGTCTTTTTCAAAATTAAAAATAATTAAAAACTTTTTACGCTCGCCCATGAAGCAAGAAAGATTGTCAGATCTTTCTATTATATCTATAGAGAGAGACTTGGCAGAAGCAATTGATGTCAAGAACCTTGTGACCACTTTTGCGTCTGTCAAAGCTAGAAAAGCTAAATTCTAAGATATTAAACTTTGTATTTGTTTTGTTTTTTTTTGTATTTGTACAATTTTATTTTATAGGAGTATTTCTTTTTATTTTATTTTATAAAATTGTTATTAATAATTTTTTTAACGTAAATATATTTTTTAATTGCTTGGAGGGGGGGGGGGGCGGCTATTTTATTTTTCACGCAGGCGGCCAAGAAGCTAGGAACGGCCCTGGTGACACGGCCTCGTCCACTAGTAAAATTTAAATCAAGTTTTACGGTGAAATCGACACGAAGTAATTAGTGAAATGTCGATTTTAGATTAACCCAACCTTAACCAATCTTAAAGGCGAGAGTCGCGAGTGATCAGCAGACCGGGTACGTCACCGCAAATATCAGTCCGGATTGGTGCATCAATAAAGTTCGTTTGTTTGTTGTGGTGCACAAAGTAAACAAAACACGCAATTAGGCTAAAACGAAAGTGTGATTACAATAGCTACAAATTTGGTCGCTGTGAAAATACGGGCGAAAGTCGTAGCTAACGACGGCCGCAAGGCCATCACAAGCACAGAGCGGCACGCAACGTAATATTTCAGCGCGATACGGCAATTGAAATTCTACTGCGACGTCAAAATTATAGCGCGATAACTGTAAGTGAAACGTTTAATACAGGTGCAAGTGAATCAAACGACAATAAGAAAAGCCAACAACAGAAACACACTAGCAGAATACCTGGACCCAAAACGGAAGAGAGTGGCGGAATCACCGGAGCAAAGCAAATCGCCGGAAGAATTCGAAAATTGGGAATTGCAGAAGCTGGCTTTCCAAAAATCCAAAAAAGTTAGTAGATCACTGACAACCGCAACCCCCACAAAGCAAGAAAAAGAAAACAGGACGAAGAATAAAGACGAAATAAGATCACAAAAAGAAAAGATGGAGGAATTAAAAAAAATGCTATGCGAATAGAAAGAAGAAATTAAAGAAGACCTCAGAAAAAACCAAGATGAATTGAAGAAAGAATTCCAATCAGCCATGGAGGAAATCAAAAACATTAAGATGGAAAATGAAATACTAAAAAATGAAAACGCGAAATTGAGTCAAGATAATATTGAAATCAAAAAAGAGCTAGGAACCATCAAGAAGAATCTGGAATGGATGGAAAAAGAAAGAAGAAAGAACAATGTTGTAGTGAGCGGACTGAAGATAGAGAGAAGCGAACCATCCACAATAAAAGAAGAAATGCAGCGCTTTATGAGGGGCAAACTAGAAATAGAAGTTAAAATAAAAGAAGTGCATAAAATGGGGGAAAGCTTATGGTTAATAGAAATGGAGAACGAAAGCGAAAAAAAGAAGGTTATGGAAAACAAGACAAAACTCAGTAAAATCATGACAGAAAGAATTTATATAAACAACGACCAAACGAAAATGGAAGGGGAAAAACAAAAACAAATAAGAAAGATGGCAGCAGATGGAAGGAACAACCACAAAAACGTGAAAATTGGTTACAACAAAGTGATAATAGACGAAGAAGAATGGAGATGGAACACGTACCTGGAGAAAATGATTCCAAAAAACTAACACACAAAAAACGAGTATGGAACCCTTGAAATAGACCCGACATTGAAACAGGACATGAGAACAAAGATGGAAAATAAGAAGAAACGAATAGGCGGCAAAAATGCTAAAAACGTTCATAAGCTGGTTGAATGCTTCAAGATGGGATCATGAAATGTAAGAGGAGCCCACGTTGAAGGACCCTTAAAGCAACTAATAAAAGAAATAAAGAAAGTCAACATATCAGTGCTAGCATTACAGGAAACAAAACAGAAGGGAAACAAAATTGAGGAAGTTGATGGATACATTTATTTTAATAGTGGAGCAGAAGACCGTCGTCTGGGAACAGGATTCATTATAAAAAAAGAGCTCAAAACAGCAGTAATGGAATTCAAACCCTTATCTAATAGAATGTGTATGCTAAGAATGAGAGGGAAATGCCAAAAGATCACAATTATAAACATCCATGCGCCAACTGAGGTAGCAGATATAGACAAGAAAGAAGATTTTTACAACAGGCTCGACGAAGAATACCAAAAAATACCAAAATATGACCTCAAAATAGTACTGGGAGACACAAACGCGGAAATAGGGAGGGAACACCACTTCAGACCGACAATAGGCAAGCATAGTAAACACCAAAATACAAATGAAAATGGACAACTGTTAATTGACTTCGCCAAAGAAAAGAACATGATTATAAAAAGCACATACTACAAAAAAAAGACATACACAAGGGTACCTGGAGATCCCCCGACGGCACATACGTAAACCAAATTGACCATGTACTTATTGAAAGAGACGAGGAGAAATGCATAAAGGATATAAGAGCCTACAGAGGACCGGACGCAGACACGGACCACTTCCTTCTTGGCATTAAAATGAAGCAAGAACTACCATTAGAACGAAATACAAATAAAACGAAATCAACTTACGTGGGAATAAGTAGCATGGAGAAAGGAGAAAGGAGTTATCAGGACAAACTAACTACTAAACTAAATACAGTGCAAGACTGCAGGGACATAGAGCAACTGTGGACAGAGCTGAGAAATGCAATAGAACAGAGTACAAGCAAAAACGCTGAAGCTAGGGGAAAGAAAAACAAAACATGGTTCGATGCGGAGTGCGAAGAAGAAATACGCAAAAGGAACACCACAAGACTCAAAATGCTACAAACAAATTCAGACCAAACAAAGCAGGATTACCTAAAACAAAGGAGAAAATGTAAAAAAATCTTGAGAGAAAAAAAGAGGAAGCACAAAGAAGAACTAGTGAACACCCTAGAAAATAAATACACAAGCAATGAAATAAGAAGCCTGTACCAACAACTGAAAACAGAAAAAAAAGGATACCAAGCAAAGCCAATATTTTACAAAAACAAAAATGGTGAACTAGTGGGAGGAGAAGAAGATACACTACAACTCTGGAAGGTCTACTTCAACGAACTGTTGAATAAAAGCACAACTATTGACGAAGAGGTGGACGAAGAAAAATACAGAGAAGAACCGTCCGAAAATGACAATGAAGAACGACCTACACGAGAAGAGATCGAAAAAATAATAAAACAACTCAAAAATAATAAGTGCCCGGGAAACGATAAGCTACATGCGGAGCTATATAAATATGGAGGTCAACATTTAGTGAGAGGGGTTTGGTACCTAATTGGAGAGATATGGACCCAGGAAAAATTACCGCAACAGTGGAACGAAGCGATACTACTACCGATCTACAAGAAAGGAGACAAAACCGAATGTGGGAACTACAGAGGTATCGCATTGGTAAATGTGGCGTACAAAATCTTAGCCACCCATCTAAAAAATAAGCTAAAAATAAAAGTGGAGGGAGAGATAGGCGAATACCAGTGTGGTTTCAGAAAGGGTAGGTCGGTAATAGATCAAATATTCGCATTAAGGGAAATACAAGCCGAAAGCTACGAGTACAAAAAGGAAACGTATCTAGTCTTTATAGATTACAAACAAGCGTTTGATACGATTAATAGGAAAAACTATATAACGCATTGGAAGCGCTTGGTGTAAATGGAAAATGCACAATGCCTATAAATATAATCAGCGGTTTATAATTGATTAACTGTTGTTCCTCGAGAAAAAGAGTGCTCCTAAAGATGCACAAAATAATTAGAAGGTGTCTCGCAGTGTCACCTAGAGCCTGAAAATTATAAAAAACCGCATTAATAACACCTACGAATGCTATTTGACATGTTTGAATTGCTTTGAATATGGAACAAATAGAACGAATATTGTATTTGTTGTGTAGTCTTAAAGTTCGTTATTACGTTTGCGCTAAAAATGCAACTGGTGAGTGCACAATGCCTATAAATATAGTCAGCGGTCTATAATTGATTAACTGTTGTTCCACGACAAAAAGAGTGCTTCTAAAGATGCACAAAATAATTCGAATGTGTCTCGCAGTGTCACCTAGAGCCTATAAATTATATAAAACCGCACTAGTAACACCTACGAATGCTTTTTGACACGTTTGAATTCCTCTGAATATGGAACAAATAGAACGAACATTGTATTTGTTGTGTAGTTTAAAAGTTCGTTATTGCGTTTGCGCCAGATATGCAACTGGAGAGTGCACAATACCTAAAACGGTTTATAATTGACTAACTGTTGTTCGTGGACAAGTGGAGTGCCTCTAAAAATGCAGAAAATAATTCGAAGGTGTCTCGCAGTGTCACGTAGGGCCTAAAAAGTATATAAAACCGCATTAGCAACACCTACGAATACTATTTGACACGTTTGAATTGCTTTGAATATGTAACAAATAGATTAACTGTTGCTCCTCGACAAAAAGAGTGCTTCTAAAGATGCACAAAATAATTCGAATGTGTCTCGCAATGTCACCTAGAGCCTGAAAATTATAAAAAACCGCATTAGTAACAGCTATGAATGCTTTTTGACACGTTTGAATTGCTTTGAATATGGAACAAATAGAACGAACATTGTATTTGTTGTGTAGTCTAAAAGTTCGTTATTGAGTTTGCGCTCAATATGCAACTGCTGAGACTAATAAAACTAACCTTGAAACAAACAAAAAACATGGTAAGAGTAGGAAACAAATTATCAGGACAGTTTGAAGTTCACGAAGGATTAAGGCAAGGCGACCCCCTCTCCTCAATATTGTTTAACTGCGCGCTAGAGTATATAATCACAAAAGCCAAAATAAACAGATCAGGTCTGGTATATCACAACCAACACCAGTGCTTGGCATTTGTCGATGATCTGGCAACACTAGCAAGAAGTAAAACAGAGTTAAAAACCATAATACTGAGAATGGACGAAGTAGCACGAGAAATGGGACTGAATATAAATGAAGGCAAGACCAAATACATGACATGGACCGAAAAACAGTATGACAGCTCAAGCAGACTAACAATAAGGACAACTGAAGGAAAAGTGTACAGTTTCAAAGAGGTAGATGCATTCACATACCTAGGTACGGAATTTTACAGAACACCAGACATAAGGAAGGAAATACAGAGAAGAATAATGGTTGGGAACCGTGGAATCCAGGCAATCAGAGGGTGCATATATAATAAAAATATATCAATGGGCCTCAAATTGAAGATCTATAAAACTTTAATTAGACCAATAGTAACTTATGCAAGTGAGGTATGGACACTAGGAACGACAGAATGTAAGATGCTAGGAGTGTGGGAGAAGAAGATGCTCAGGAAGATATTTGGCGGCAAAAAAATACAGCAGAAATGGGAAAGGAGAACCAACAAGGAACTACAAGAACTCTACAAAGATCCAGACATAGTAGCAACAGTTAAAGGACAAAGGCTGAGATGGTTGGGCCATATATCAAGAATGGATGCCAGTAGGATTCCAAACCGGATATTACAAAGCAACATCGGAGGGAAGAAACGAAAAGGAAGGCCGAGAGCAAGATGGAAAAAAGAAGTCATGGAGTATATAGAAAAGTGTGAGGTTAACAAGTGGCAAGAAAAGTGTAGTGACAAAAAAGTGTGGGAAAAGACTATAAATCAAGCCATGGGCCTGCTAGGCCTACAGTGCTAATGTATATATACAGGGTGTCTCAAAAAGAATGGGACACCGATTAGTCAGAGATTCCTTAGGTTATAATAAGTGGATTAAACCTAATATACCTTAGTACAAAGTCCCTCCAGTAAAAAATTACAGGGCCTTGAAGTTCAATTTTTAATTTTTTATTTTTTTGTTAATTTTCGCAAATGTAGAGATATCAATTTAAATTTTGGTATACATGGTTACTATTATGTAATGCACTAACACAAAAATTTTCATCAACTAGACTTGACTGTAAGAGGCACTTTACCTATCTTTGAAAACTTTTTTTAGTTTTAACTTCGTTATCTGTACCATTTTTTGAAATTTTAGGTTATTATCTGAAAGAGAATTAAAATACACAAAAATAATGTACTCTTAGTTCATAAGCGTAAAAGCAACCGTTTGCCTTAAAATGCTCATCAAACGTTTTTAGTTGTCATTAAGACGTGCAATTATCAAGTAGCCATGATCACAAAAACAATGGTCATCTATTAAAAAACAATTATAAATCAATTAATGACATTAGTGACATAAGAATTTGTTCTTTTATGTTTAAGAAAATGCCGTTACATAACTAATTCTCCAATGCTGGGAGGTTCGTTATGTTGCAGCATTTTTGTAAGCACTAAAGACAAAAAAAGGAAACACCAACGTCATTAATTGCTTTCTTGATGTTGTTTACTAGATTACAATCATTATCCATTGTTTTTGTGATCATGGCTACTTGATAATTGCACGTCTTAATGACAACCAAAAACTTTTGATGGGCATTTTAAGGCAAACGGTTGCTTTTAGGCTTAAGAACTAAGTGTACATTATTTTTGTGCTTTTTCATTCTCTTTGAGATAATAACCTAAAATTTCAAAAAAAGTTACAGATAACGAAGTTAGAGCAAAAAAAGTTTTGAAAGTTAGGTAAAGTGCCTCTTACAGTCAAGTCTAATTGATGAAAATTTTTGTATTAGTGCACTACATAATAGTAAGCATGTGTACCAAAATTTAAATTGATATCTCTACATTTGCGGAAATTAACAAAAAAATAAAAAATAAAAAATTGAACTTCAAGGCCCTGTAACATTTTACTGGAGGGACTTTGTACTAAGGTATATTAGGTTTAATCGACTTATTATAACCTAAGGAATCTCTGACTAATCGGTGTCCCATTCTTTTTGAGACACCCTGTATATATTATATATCTACCTCGCATGAAACCGATACAATTTCATACAAATATATACAGGGTGAGCACCTTAAAAAAAATAAAATTTTGTTTATTTTTGGGTTAATTTTAAAATAAAAGGAAGTAATAACTTTCACATAGATCAGGCTTTACATTTGCCAAAAATAAGACTCAACCGATACAGGATAAAGTCACAAAATTGTAAAAATGTTTCAACCATAACATCGTTCTGTTCAAGATAGGCGCGCGCCGAACTTATCTCAAAGAGCCTCGGTAGCGTAATTGGAATTTCGCTGCGGTTACATCCGCTGCGCAGATGTGGTTACTATCGCTCTGTAGATGCGGCGGGTTCAAACCCCAGCGGGATACATATTTTTATTTGAAAATGTATTAAAATTAATTAGAAACATGAAGATATTTTAACTCCTAACTTAATTTGATTTTTAAAATTATTTATTGTCACAATGTCGACGAGGGAAGTTCTGGGTAAAGCCTTTTACAGATTTTTCTTTTTCTTGTAATTCTTAAGAAGTCGGGGAAGTTAACTGCTCATCCTCTTCTTGCCTTGCTTTTCTTACAGCACCGGTGCCTAGTCATGAGTTTCACTCCAATTTCGTTTTAAAATTAAAACGGTGATTTTGGAGCAACCTATTTCAGTTGGTCATCATTGCAACGACCAACCTTCTTTTAGTTTCGCAAAGGCAAACCCCTCTTGAGCATGCGTTAGCATTTTGAATCAAAGCTGATTAATGACAGCAATGACAATTTTGTTGCGTGAAACCTTAGTTATACAGGAAATATTAACCGTTACGATTTATGGGGCAGCAACAGTCATTAAAAATCAACCTTTCGACACGATTTCACAATAGTATATTACATAACCGAGGTGGAAAGTGTTTCATTACTGACGACAGAGTAAATAGTTAACGAAGACGCGAAGACATATATGTAATAAGGTCATTACTAACTTTTAAAACGTTGGAAAATTCCATTACCAACTTTTATTTCCCACCACGGGCGGGAAGTAGGTTAGCGTGACAGCGGGTGGGAAGCAGTCATGGCAACTGATTTTTGTCGCATTGTATTATTATTAGCTTAACGTCAGTTTGAAGAACTGTCAAATCAAGTTTTCCAATTCATGTTTAGAATAAGGTGGTTGTGAATAAAATAGTAATCATACCACGGGGAAAAATGTCATTCTTTCGCGAGATAAAGTAACTACTTAATCACTCGACAGTAATAAAACACTTTCCACCTCGTTATGTAATATACTATTTCCTACATTGGTGCAGAAAGTGACTCATGTCAACACTTTCTGCACTTTAAGGTCAAGTGATAATCATTTGATTGGCTAACACTGACAAATGTAAATTTTTGATGACAAATGTAATTTTTTTCACATATGACAAATTAAAAAATAGTAAGTAACACGTGTGGAAAGGCCATTGAAAAAATTATGTAAATGGAACACGCATTAGCACTCTTGTTCCATCTTTCAAATGCTTTCTTCAATGACATCCTTTCCACACTCGTATTACAATATACTATGTATTTCCTAATCGTTAACAGAAAGTTGACTTATTCGTAGCAACTAGATTGTACGTTACGTGTTTTGGATTAGTTTTGAAGTAATAAATTATGTACTATTAAAGAGTTTTTAAATTTATTTAATTAAACTCTTAGAAAATAATATGTGTATAGTGTACATAGAAAGTGATTTGCCTCGTACTCCAATGTATTTGGTCCAGCAAATTCTGCTTTCTCTGCTTATTATACATATAACTAGTTAGCCATAAGTGTATTTGTCCCATTGGTTATTATAAATCCAACTCATAACAAAAACTTAACGCGTCAGAACAATATACCAGAAGGAATAGTCTTAGAATATTTGGAATAGTCGAAAAACCTAACGAAAGTACAGATTAGCTTGTGTTAGAAGAAATTAAAGATAAACTCGGAATTCAGCTCTAACCAGAACACACTGATCGTTCCCATCATGTAGGCAGGCTCCTTCAATCCAGTGGCAAAAAACTCCCAAGAATCCTTATTAAATTTACAAGCTACAGTTACCCTAATATAGTTTTTCTGAACAAAAAGACTTGAAACTGTGCTCTGGAACAATTTGGTTTAAAAAATATGTGGAGTTATCTTCATTAATAAGCAGGGAAGAAAATACACAATTCCGGACTTTAGACCTCGAAAAAGCAGGGTCAGCAAAAAATGGTTTTTTAATTAAACAAAAACGTTTTTAATTAGACAAAAAAACATGGTTTTTGTATATTTTTTTTTATAAAAAACATGTTTTTAAACATTTTTTTAAATTCTGGAATTTATGGTAACCTACTTGTATTTAGTAGGTAGCTCATCTACTTAGAAAAATATTCTATGAAACTGAGTCACTATGAATAAATGCAGTAAACATATTTGTTTCAATTCAACTTTCAGCTACTGTTTGCATTTGTAGCTGGACGCATAGTGTTTTTGAGTAAAGCAACATTTTTTTTTAAATTCGTTAATAAAGACTAAAGGTTTTATTAAAAATGTATCTCTTAACACCAAGTGTTGCCTCAGGTCGGGTCTTGATTCATCATCAGCCATCGTCGAACACCAACGCAATAACGGCCATAAGATCCATTTAGATAAAACTTTTATTATCTGCAAATCCCCATTTTTATTTTTTTTAATAGACGACCGAAAACGATTCAGCGGTAACATTTTTAATTCGGGATTTAGTTTATTATATGTGTATTTGCAATACAATAGGAGAAACTTCGTTTACCAAATTCCGAATAATGATTAGGAATAATTATGATACCCCTAGAACGCAAGTTGAGGTGATGTACATCAGTTCGGAAAGTAATTTTGTTATAAAGATGTGGTGGTGAATGACTGATTAGAACCTTGTGAAAAAGACAAAAGACGTCTGTTGAACTTGCTTAACCATTGTACTTCTAAAAGTTTATAAAACACTCTTTCGAACTTCCCAATTCCAAAAATCATTCGCAAACATGAGTAATGTAATTTTTGTATTCGGCATATGTCTCTATAATCCACACAGAGGCTATAAACTCTATCACAAAAATCGAATTCTGATAAAACTAAAGAATATCACAAAGTACGGTTCTAATTTTAATGCTGAGTAATGATCTGTTATGAAAAAAAGTCTTAAATTACAGTATGCACTCCGCAAGCAATTCGATACATGTTTATTGAATCGTAATGATGAATCCAGAGTCAGACCAAGAGTTTTTGCTGAATCAACCAGTGGTAGCCTGTTATCTTCTATTCGAATATCCACAAGGTTTTTGAATTGATTAACCTGATTTGGTTTTCCAAAGATTAATATTGCTGATTTTTTAAATTAAGCTTAAGTGTGTGCTTTTTCAGATATATACAACAGGTTTGGTAAATCTTGGTTTATTGCTCGATAGAAGTTAATGACAGCTTGCGGCTCAAATAAAAAATATAACTGAGAATCGTCGGCATAGAAATGTGATTGGCAGTTACTTAACACTAGTGGAAAACCAGAAATATAAATACTGAACAAGATCGGCCCGAGAATAGAACCTTGTGATACTCCTGAGTCAATCTTTAAAAATTTCGACAAACCACCACCTACTCGAGCAACTTGATATTTCTCCGAAACATGATTAGACATGAGCATGATTGTATCTGAACCCAATCCTATATAGTGTAAAAGAGACAACAATATACTGTAAACTGTGATCAATTGTATCGAAAGCTTTGGAGTAGAACAGAATACGGTCTAGGACTCTAGGACAATAGGGCACCGCCACACGGCCGCGGCCGCTCAGGCACGGCCGTTACAGCGCAGGACAGTAGGGCGCGAGGACACTCGGGCCCGGGACATTAAGGCGGCAAGACGCGAGGACACGAGGGCGCCGGCCATTAGACCACAGGACACTAGGGCGATAAAATACAAATAAATGCTTTAATAAGGGATGGGAAAGCTACTTTTAGCTACACTACTACTTTTCTAAAAGTAAAGCAGCTAGTTACGCTGTCGTTATCAAAAAGAGCTTTATTGCCTAGCTATTTTTCAAAGATAAGAAAAGTAGAAAAATTATTTAGTCTGCTATCCTAGATGCAGGTTCTTATTGCAGGTAAAATCTAGAAATTTTAATATTTGATTTCTTTTGGTGTTTGAGATTTCCAGTTACACATTCCTTGATTTCTTAGCTTCTATGAGAAACATATTTCAGGATTGGGAGGGAGCAAGCTGCTTTATCAAACACAAAACGTCACATTTCTCAAACTCATCCGTTTGAATTAGCAGCCTCACGAGTAACCTTGTGGCTCCCGGAGTATAAAGTATATGTATTATAAAATTAGAAATAGAGAAGTTTATTGATATGAAACTAAAGTAATTATTTCAAATACAAACAAAACCATTTTTAATCATTTATTTTACACTACGTACCTATATAATTAAGTATTACAGCCATGAACAATATGTGATTAATTCAAAACCTTTGATTGTGTGAGTCACACAATTTTAATTGGTACGTTAGAAATGTATGATATTCGTGGAACTGAATTAGAGTGGTTGTGATCTTATTTACATAATATGAGCTCTCAAAAGGTAATTGTTCGATATCAAGATGCAGGACATATTAAGAAGCTTACATCAAAATCTAAATTAACTACGTTGTGGCGTACCAGAAGGCAGTATACTGGGGAATATTATTTTTACATTATACAGGGTTTTGTACAAACGTTATGCAATTAAGGAGCGCTTCCTGATTAGGAATAAATAATTAAACAAGTTGTGTTTTGAAGATATGGGAATTAAAAATTTAATTATTCAATTCTTTAATATATTCAGTAGTAGGATAGAAAAACCTTACAGACTTAAATCTAATCATACGAATGTAAGTACCGGGTGGCCAATTAAGAAGGGCACTCGGCCCTATCTCGAAAAGTAATTGTCGTAAAGACTTGGGGTAAAAAAATTTATGACTAAAGCGGCCAAGAGAAAATGCTGGAAATTATTTTTAAGTTTCTAGAATGGCCGCCAGGGGGCGTAATCGCATTCTTGAATTTTAAATCCCGTTTTTTGAGAAATATTCTTATATTACAGATAGCTAAAATGGACACCGTTTTAAAGTTGAGATAAATTCGATTCTTTTTTGTTAAATGCTTTTTGCTCTATCTCTTAAGGTAAAGTGGTGGGGGATGTCCGAACATCTTCGGAAAGAAATGTCAATAACTTCAAAATGGCTGAACGGATTTTGTCAAACTTGGAGTCGTTGAAAAGGGATTTTCTTAGGCTATCAACGGTGCCTTGAGCGGATTGATTTAGATTGTTTGTGTCGCCGCTAGAGGGCGTTTTGCGACAACACTACAAATGAAATGGATTTTCTCAAAAAAATTAAATGCATCGATATCACTTTTATTGCAACAGAAGATAGCCAAATAAGGGTCTAACACGCTAGTGAAAACCGCATTTCGATATTTCTTTCCTAACCTAAAATATCAGTAGAAGAAATTAAAACTCGAAATAATGTCGCATCTGTGGGAATATTTTCAGTATACCTGCCATTATTAAATTCTAATTATCGTTCTTTTAGCAAAATATATATAAATTTACAGTTAAAATACGAACATTATATTTAAAATGTCAATAATAATTAATACTCATTCAATATGATTGAATATTGCCTTTCTGTCCACACGAAAAACTTTGACAGTTGATTGGCGCCTATCAGGATACTCCATCGCATAGATTTTAACAGAAACAGTTGCGTTTTCATTGTTGTGAAAATAAACACGAAACATATCAAACACTTCTACAGGTGGAAAAGGCATTTTTTACAAATAAGGCCACCAAAATGCACTATAAATAGCTGCAATCTTAATATGATTGGCACTTAAACACCACCATTATAATTTTTGCTATTTCGTTTTCCAAAGCACACTTGCATTTTAAAAATTTCGAATTTTGTGTGGACAGAAGGGCAATATTCAATCATAGTGAATGAGTATTAATTATTATTGACATTTTAAATATAATGTTGGTATTTTAACAGTAAATTTATATACCTATATTTTGCCAAAAGAACGATAATTAGGTTTTAATAATGGCAGGTATACTGAAAATATTCCCAAAGATGCGACATTATTTCGAGTTTTAATTTCTTTTACTGATATTTTAGGTTAGGAAACAAATATCGAAATGCGGTTTTCACTAGCGTGTTAGACCCTTATTTGGCTATCTTCTGTTGCAATAAAAGTGATATCGTTGCATTTAATTTTTTTGAGAAAATCAATTTTATTTGTAGTGTTGTCGCAAAACGCCCTCTAGGGGCGACACAAGCAATCTAAATCAATCCGCTCAAAGCGACGTTGATAGCCTAAGAAAAGCCCTTTTCAACGACTCCAAGTTTGACAAAATCCGTTCAGCCATTTTGAAGTTATTGACATTTCTTTCCGAAAATGTTCGGTCACCCCCACCACTTTCCCTTAAGAGATAGAGCAAAAAGCATTTAACAAAAAAGAACCGAATTTATCTCAGCTTTAAAACGGTGTCCATTTTAGCTATCTGTAATATAAGAATATTTCTCAAAAAACGAGATTTAAAATTCAAGAATGCGATTACGCCCTCTGGCGGCCATTCTAGAAACTTAAAAATAATTTCCAGCATTTTCTCTTGGCCGCTTTAGTCATAAATTTTTTTACCCCAAGTCTTTACGACAATTACTTTTCGAGATACGGCCGAGTGCCCTTCTTAATTGGCCACCCGGTACTTATAAATAGTTTTGTGAATTAACGTACAGAAACTTAAGAACTCTTAAAATCAAAAATTCAAAGTGTTGAAAACATTAAACACATTATTTGACAACAGTGCTCTTAATAAGTTGCATACAAATTATTTATTAAGTGTATCCATTGAAATAATGTAAGCGTTACCTACTTGTAATTAAACAATCCTGCCAATTCAGGTAGTTTTGAGGACAATAAAACCTCGCCAAATATCCAAAAATATAACACAAATAATTTTTTATAATTTTTTCCTACTCAGGCAGTGTCTCTTAATAACGTAACATTTAGTTGATCCGTCATTATTTGCGACACCATGTATATGAATGACTTTTCACTGATCATCAGTAACTGTAGTGTTGCTTTATTTGCGGATGACACTAACATTATTGTTAAAGCTGGAATCTCCAGTGAAGCTGAAAACGAAGCAAAACATATTGTTAAGAAAGTTAACACACCTCGTTCTTTGCGCAATGGCGCGAGGGCGGGTCTTAAGTTAAGCAATGGCGGGTTAGCGCCACCTTTCTGCTAGCTCAGTCGGCAGCTGGCGGCTAATCGGGACGTAAGAAAAACTCCACAAATTGTATCTGAGAAATGGTGGTCAATAATCAGTATTTATTAATAACAGAATTCTTACTCTACAAATAATATACAATTAACTGAAACTAAGGCGGGGTCCTTGCGCACTCGCTTGGGGTGGGGGAGACGGACGAATACTAGAGTCAGCGTCTAATTAGGGCACGACACTTCACTACGGCCGGCGTCCGGCGGTGCTGCGTGGTGGGGGGTAGGTCTCCTGGGTTGGTGGGCCTGTGCTGGACGGCGATGCGGCTCGGGGCGATGCGGGTGCTCGTGGCGGCGGCGTTGCTCGGCGCGGTGGGGTTGTTCGGGGCGACGGCGTCTCTCGGGGCGGGAGCTCGGCTCGGGGTGGTGGCGGCTCTCGGTGCGGCGGCGGTGGCCGCGGCGACTGGCCGGTATATAGATGAGCTGCGCACGCAGGGGGGCTGGCGGACGTTAAGCCGGGGGTCCCGTCGGGCAGAGCGAGGGTCGGCCACTGGGGGGCGGCGAGGGGGTAGCTCGATTTTTTTTAGGGGCAGGCGAAGATGGGCCTCCGCGGTCCTGACGGCGGCGTCCCACAGCTTGTCGAACTCGTCCTTCTCGAACGGGTCCAGATGGAACTGTAGCTCCAACTCTAACCGGCGGGGGCGGCAGGTACTTCGGCTGCTGGGAGGAGGTGTCCGGCGGTGGGCATTGTCCGGAGTCACGGCGTCGTAAGCCAACCAAGCACCCGGCGTGTTGGCGGGGTCGGGCGTTCGGGGGCGGCGACTTCCTCGCGGC
Source organism: Agriotes lineatus (assembly GCA_940337035.1). Classification (NCBI taxonomy): domain Eukaryota; kingdom Metazoa; phylum Arthropoda; class Insecta; order Coleoptera; family Elateridae; genus Agriotes; species Agriotes lineatus. The sequence continues at coordinate 26,344 of CALNHX010008167.1, forward strand.
GGCCCTCGAGGTACCGCAGCCGAGGGGATGAGGGTGGCAGGCGGCACCGGCGAGCCCTCTGCTGGATCGCTGATTCCGGGGTGGACGGCCCAAACAGCCGGTTGAACAAAGCCTGTAGCCTGTCAATAAAAGAAAATCATTAAAACTGCCGCTACGAGACGACTAACGTAAGGGCCGGTAGAGGAGCAAGATTAGTGCGGACTGCTTACGTCATCCTCGTTGCGCGGGGATTCTGGCCTCTGTATCGCACTGTGGGGGTGCGTGTTAGAGATCGTTGCTCTAGCTGTGGTTGTATTTCGTCTAAGTTCGCAGACTCTAGTTCGCACAATTGGCATGCGTGTTAGAGGTCGTTGCTGAAGATCGAAGGCGGAGAACGGAATAAATCTCCCTGAAATCCACCCCTGTTTATAAAGGAATCTGTCCCCGCTTCTCGCCGCGGTGGGGGTTTTGTGTCGCTTTATTTTGGTTTTTGGCTAATTTTTGGCCTAGTGTTTTGGCGCGTTTGATTGGCGGTCCAATTCTTCGCGCAATCGCTTCCTCTTGAAAAGATGCATGTTTTGATATGCGACTCGCCCTAATTGCTTTCTAATTGCCCGTGCGGGCCCTTTCCTGCCTTTATATCAGAAGCGGCCGCGGTTTAAATTAGGCCGCGCTCGGAGGCTTCATGTGCGCGGATAAAATAGGTGCCTGCATCTTGTTCGCTGTTATTTTAGGTTTTTTTTTGATATGCGATAAGCCTAAGTTGGATGTCTACTTCTGCGGCCCTTAAATTTTTGTTTTAGCTGCTTTTAAAATTACATACGTGAACGCGCTGCTCCTGGCCTTCGCTGGGGGCGTAGAGTCTTCGCCCGGCGCGCGTGCTTCCCAAAAATTAAAAGGGAAAAATAATTCCGCAATTTTTGTTGTTAGCTAATTCCATTATTTAATTGTGCTCTATTTGCAGTCGTTTGTTAATGGTTTCATTAAGTTTAATTTCGAACGCGCTTTAGCAAAGGCGCCGTTATGTCCGGGCCGCATTGCAAATTTCGCCGAAGCTAGCGCAATGTGACGGCCGCTTGTCATTCAGCCCGGACGTCGCTCCTTTGTACTGGGCTTCTTAATTTATTAGCTGTGGCAGCTACTTGCCATTCTGCAGAATTCCTACGAGTTCCCTCTATAAAGTTTATTTTTCCGATCATTTGGGCGCGGGAATCGAGTTCGGATGCAGGATAGATGCGAATTTAGCGTGGGAAGGTCTCTGCGTATTTAGCTATCCATTGCGATAATTGCATCTGCCTGATTCATATCAAAGTTCACGAGTAGTTTTCCTCGAACAAACTGAAAATCAATTATGACAAATCCTGCATAGTGTACGTCGCACCTCTAGGGCACCAGTCAATGTAACTAACTTAAACACGAAAACGGAATAACTACAAAGTATTAATACCTACTACAATATTTCTTAGTCTATATATTGATGATACTCCGTCTTAGAATTATCAGATAACAAATCTAAATAAGTCGCTATGCTCAACTGTGTGTGCATTAACTCAAATACAACATAAAGTTGACCAAAATATTTGTAAAACAATATAGGTATCACACATATTTTGAAAGTTTAATGACATATGGAATTGAGTTTTGGAGAAATTCTACTACGGCAAACATAATTTTCAAAACACGGAAAAGTACGATTAGAGTAATGTATAATATGAAAAAGAGAAACATGCAGATTAACCTATCTTGAAACAAAAAAGACAAGAAGATATTAACATTACAATACAAAAATCAAAACAAATACAGGGACATCAACCATGATTTCAAACCACGTGACCACATTTTTGAATTTAGCGCCAATATAATTTTGTTTCCACTAGTGGCAGCACTGAAACACCTGAGCGTTTTCGTAAACAACACTTGTAGCATTCATTAACCTTCGTGTGCACCTTGTAATGAATGCATTTCATTAAAATCTTGTTAGCTTTTTACTTACCTTTAGGTCGGCGTTCTATATTTTTAACTCAACAATTGATCACCATAAAAGTGTACTTGAGGCCCGTTTCTAGCAACAGTGAAGACGTCGTGAATTCTTTGATTAAGATGTTAAAGGGAGCGCCAACAAGTTATACTCAGGTACACCGATATAGGTCAAGAAACTTGTAACTTCACTTTATATCCAATGAAACAATTATCGAAGAACTCAATGATTAAAATTAAAATGAACCTTTAACTAGCTTTATTGTTACTCTACTATTTGAACGGGGTACCCCCCTTAACTTAAACCACTAATATGTTTAATGTTTACACAGCGTTTTTATATGCAATATATCATCAGAAATCACTTATCTGTTCGTGGTTACACTTTGTTAGCTATATTTATCTATAAATTCCTTTACCTACCTTTAGGTCATCGCTATATCTCTTAGTTAACAATCGATCACTATAAAAGTATATTTTAGGCCCGTCTCTAGCATCAGTGAAGACGTCGCGGATTCTAATTTATGATGTTATAAATGGCGCCAACAAGTTAAACTCAAATATACTGATATAAGCCAAGAAACTTGTAACTTCACTTTCTATCAACTAAAAACAATACGATTATTGAACTCCCTATCAAAATGAAAGAAAGCAATACTTGGAACTAGTTTTATTACTACTCGAACATTACTACCATCGATCAGACAATTAGCATCTTTAATATTACTACCTCGCGCAGGGTACCCTAAATCGCTTAACTTAAACCGTTCGTAAGTTTAATGGTTACACAGTTTTTATATGCAAAAATATCATCAGATTCTAGCTAAAACACTTATCTTTGTGCCGATATACTCGCAGACATTTAATACGTCCCGTTACTCCTAACACATGTCAGCTTGACAGGTTCCAACCTCGGCTGTCATTCGCTATACCTCGACCCTCAATACTGCGGTAGATTAGCTTTCCAAGATTTTCCGCCTAATAGTTGTTGCTATAAATCGAATTTCCAGGTAACAAAAGGCAAATTCCACATTAAACTACATACCCTGTTCACAGGCAATAAACTTCGCAATCGTTGTATTCGTGTTTCCCAGATCGCTTCACAGCTTGAATATAAATATTCATTGGAAAAATGACATCTGCTTAATGAACTCCCTTACAGGAACGGCTGCCTAGTAACCCAATTCTTTACTATCACCAAACCATAATAAATGGCGAGATTGTCATTTACACCCCACGAAAACTCTTGCCTTTTTTAAAAGCTGATATACAAATTTTCTCACAAAAAAAACCAACCTTGTTTTTATATCTCCTCTAGCAACGAACAAAGCCAATCTGATATTAATTTTTATCGCGTCACTCTCACTAGATTCTTCATTCAACACTAGTATTAATATCAAATGCTTTTGACACGTAACAAACTCCCCCCTTACCAGAAAGGAAAAATTTCAACGAAATTTTTAACTAAATAAAAACTTTATCCTAAAAGGATACATACATATACGCTAGAGAGTCAGTAAACCGTCTGTCATAAGACGTCTCTAACAATTAACCTAAAAAAAAACCCAATACCCACATCACAAACAAGCAACTACACTGTAGAGACGGTGATGACCCCAGGAGGAACCCAGGACCAGATCAACCCCACGACAAGGATCAAGATTGTTCGTCGCTGCTGGATGTAAATGCTGCGCCGGTGAACAACCCTGTAACAACCTGTCGTGACGAAGCTCCACCCCCATGAACCCCACAAAATCATTCCAAATCCCCACAGCGTACCCCCCCTGACAACTTCCAATAAACCCCCGAGGCGGAAGCACACCTCCACACAGTTTCAGGTACTGTCAGACCGAAAATAGTTAAGCCAAAACGAAGAATAACCAGGATCTTTCTTTTGACAACCCTGGGGAGAAAGCAACACCAATGAAAGAGAGTTAAAGAAACTAGAAAAGTGATAGGCAGAAGCCAACATCCACACAACTCTCATACGCTCCGACGGAGGGATCCTTCAGCGCCCCGAACGGACTGAAGAAAATCTCCACCAATCTTCATCTGAGATGCAACAATCACTCATCACCAGAGATTTCATCCGCACCAGATCAAAGAGAAATAAAAGAAAACAAATTGTCATTCATCTAAGTAAACAGTTCATTCAAAACAAAATCGACATTCACTACATTACAAGAGAGAAATATAGACAAAGCTTTAAGAAGAAAAGAAGGCGAAGAATGAAGGACTGGTCATCTTAAAAATTTTGTTTTGTAGGGAAACACCCTATATCCCCAAACTCCAAGGGATACCTAAAAGAAACGAAGAAGTTGTACTTCTTTAACGATTAATCTCGTTACCCTTATGTCCCCTTAGGAAAAACAGGATAACGTAACGCTCTTCCAATACAATCAAAAAGAAAACCATCCATTAACATTTCCCAACAGGGAACTCCGTATACGTTATACCCAAAAGAGGGAAAAGAACAAGATATTAAAGTTTCCCAAATAGTGTCCTTCCCGAGTGTGCCCTTCCAACCACCATATACCTTAAAATGGGGAAAGAACAAGATATTAAAATTCCCTAAAGAGTGACCTACCCTACTGTGCCCTTCCAACCACCCTTTACTTTACACGAAATTCAATAACAGCTGGAATAACTAATCACAGCAGCAGATCATACCAAAGACTTCATTCGGCAACAACGGCTCAAAAAGAAACTAAAGGACATTAACTCGGGGACAGAGGCAGGTCCCATAAATCCGGAACAAGCCGATACTCTAAATGAGTAAACGAAACCGTTCTCCAACTCCAAGCATAACCAAAAGCGAAACCAAAACAAGGATTCGAGACTCACTTGTGGATCTAAATCCGCGTACGCGAAATGGATACCGACACAAAAAAACACACAATACGCATAGCTGAAGGTAACCATACAACAACAGCTACGCCACCAAAATCCCAAAAAGGTATCCAACAAAACCCAACAAGCTAACTTAAACCTACGCTAAAGCGAAAGATGAACTTCACTCGACACGAATGCAAGTCAAACCACACAATGAACCCAACAGCTATCTGCAAGCTACTCCAGTGTTATTATAGGAAGAACTAGATGAAATAGCTCCCTACAGTGACCTTCCCTGCAATGCCCAACCAACCACCCTATACTTTACAAGGGAAAAACAAGATGATAATGATCCCTTTCGTGACCTTCCCTGCGTGCCCAACCAACCACCCTATATGAAATATAAACCCAATCAAAAGAAAGGAGAGAATATTCCACAACCGCAAGTTCACACAAAACCACAATCATACTAACGATCCAGCTGAAGGCTGACCGACACCAAAAGAACCACACACCAATGCACTGCTAGAGCTCGACACCACAAAACGACCACAAGAAAAACCGAAGAAATCAATTCTATCACCACACACAGAAACCACCAGAAGATCGAAAGCGGAAGAAGTAACAGAAAAAGAACAGATTACATTAGTCGAAGGAAGGGACCATGTATTGAGAAAAGAATTAAGTTTCAATTTACCAAGACAGCCAGCAACCCAATGACAAATAACCAGTCATAAAGACTCCGGGAAATCGTCCCATAACAGTACCCAAAACCCAAAAATCCGCATACCAACGGAGCTTCATCAGGTCCAATTAACAATTCTCCAATCTCTGAAGCTAAGGGATAATGGTACACACAATTCAAAGGTATGCTGCCGCCATTACATCACCAAACCGTTTTCTCAAACATGTCTAACATCGTTACACAACAAGGAACGAGAATCACCCCCAGGAAAAATAGATACCACTCAATTCGGGGACACAAGAACAGCCACCGAAGGAACCACCACAAACCTAATCTCGATAACTAAAGAGCTAATCGACGATTCAGAAATCATAATCAACAACCTATCTTACCCAACGGGCGTACTCGAACCTCATCAGAAACAAAGGAAAATAAAATTGAAAGATCCAACAAATAATAACTACCATAACCAAACTAGGAAGATGGTTTGAGAGACGTGATATCTGCATAAGCAAAATCTCCCAAACACACCAACACCAAGCCACGTTATCTTACCAACAAACCAGAAGAAGATGAAAGAGCCAATCGAAGAACTGTATGCCAACCCAAACTAGGTAGATGTACTGAGAGACCTAAAAATCATCAAGGATTAAAAGAAAACCGCAGAGCGAATCCCTCAGACACACCAACATCGAACCCACATCACAATCAACACTCCAAAAAGAAAAGGAAAAAAAGCAATCAACTACACCACGCCAACCTAACTAGAAGGAGGCTTATAAATCCCGCAAGAGCAAACTGCTCCAAACACATCACCATCACACTCATAACAGAGTTATCACCAAACTAAGAAGACACAAAGAAAATCTCAAACACTCTAAACCTTTCAGACATACATTCAATTAAAAAAAAATCAAGCACATCCAACCACCAGGACTCTAACATTCAATGAAGAAAAACTCAAGCACATCTGGCCAGTATATTCTCGAGGTTCCATCAATGAAAATCGCAATCGTTCAATGAAAAACTCTAAAAGATAATTCATCATGATACCTGAATAGCGTGATGTCTTCACCATTCATACAAATGAAAATAAAACCAGCCTTTATAAACATACACACAGAGCTCCTAAATCTAACATGCAACACACCCACTCAATCAAATAAAAATAAAACCAGCAAGGAGTAAATGTCCAATTATAAAATAGCCAAATAAGATACTACTTCCACAAATCAATCAATAAATCGACAAAGGCTATCTCTCTTATTTCACCTACGCCAAGGTACTACTTACATAAGCTTAGTACTACTACGAGTACTATACTTGTTAAAACCACAAATAAACAATCCACATTAATCCAAAACAATCCCGTATTAAACACAAACCCTAAAGTTTAATTTCAATCTGATTAGCCAAAACAAACTACTCAAAATTTTGCCAAGTATACCGTTTTATGTATTATTCTCAAAGTAATTCTTTGGTTTGTCACGTTCTGACGATATTTTTCCACTTACATAAACGAGTACAGAAAGTTATGTATAACTATTGTCAGTATTGCTCCTTTCTATTATAGTACGACCTAAAGGTATATGTTCCAATCTTGTTAAAGCCCCCGTTGAGTGCCAAACTTGTTAGCTCTAGGGATGTCGTACCCGGTCTAAAATCAAACCCGGGTACCCGAAAGCAGTACCCGGGTACCCTCGGGTACCCGAAATATATAACAAAAATGTTAGCGTACGTCGGAACTTCTGAGGTAGCTACACTTTCTTTCTTTACGCCGCGAGTTTTAAACTGAACTAAAGTGAAATAGTACCTACTCCCCAATTCAAGTTGCAAGTCGTCTGTTATTTGTAAATATTTTCACACTTCCAAGTGCTGTCAAATTCAAGTATAGTGATGTAAAAAAACGCGTTTTTTTTAATTGAAGAAAAAACCTAGAAAAAAAACAGAAAAAAAAAGGTTTTTTTTTTTGTTTTTTATTCATTTTTGTAATTGGCGGCACGTTTTGGTAGGTACCCACCCCTATTGGAAGTTGCTTTAACCTGGACCCAGCTCTGAAACTATCGACCTGATCGACGAATCAAGTTACGTTAGCGATTCATCAGAGTCATCAGACAGTGACATGGGCGACGTAAACTGCATGGATACTGACTCCGAGTCAGCCATGTCTGTTAGCGAGTAATTTCTGCATTATTATAATTTCTACAGGATGTTACGGAAGTCGACGGAAAAATTTCTAGGGGTGAATCCTTGGCCCAAAATATGATGATTTAACTCAACTTACCTATATACAAAGTTGCTTAGTTTAGCCGCTAGAGGGCTTTAAAAATTAATAATAATAATAATGGTGAGGCACTAACACCCCATGAAGGAGCTTGGCCTGCAAGGCGGAAGGTCAGAGCTTCCGTATCCTCGCTCTCACACCCGGCTGTCGCGTGTCAAATTCATGACACGTGGTGATGTGTTGAGCATCACGCATTAGACAGCCGCATTATTAGTAGGGATGCACCGATACGGGTTTTTTGGCCGATACCGATATATCGGCCGATACCGATATAATCGAGGCCGATATGCTGATATATCGGCCGATATATTCTCATTGCTCTCTCCACTACTTTTTGACTACATGCAAGCACGTGTGCGCCGCTGCTTGCTTGATTCGGGCGAGGTAATCCCCTAAATACGAAATCTAGCTTAGGTTTGCTTATGGAGGTGTCTTATTGTCATTTCGTTTGAATAACGCAATTTAACACAGTCATTTTTTTTTCTTGACCTATTAGTTAGTATTGTTAACAATTTCTGATGATGCAAGACCTTGAAATGGCATCGCCTGATCGAATGTTTTTGCTGATGGACCGAGCTCTGTGGACTAGTGGTTACCATGTCTGCTTAGTATTTGAGAGGTCGTGGGTTCGATTCCCTTGGCAGCCTTCTTTGATTCAGGTTTTTAGGTGGTTTTCCTGGGCCAACAGAGTACCTTCTCTGAAGCGAATGTCGGGGCAGTACTTCTCCACCTTTCCTGGCCTCTCTTACATTCTCCACCCATTCTGAAATATTCCCGTTTTGGCTGAAGCGGGACGCAAGGGGCCCCCAGCTGGAGGAATTTAAATGACCCTGAACCTTTACCTTTTTCTTTTTTGCTGATGCAGTGCATTCCAGAAGCTGGAAGATATTTTGCTGCATGGTGCAACACACTGGATGGAGAGCCTAATGTTTTTACATAATAATTTACAAAAAATGAATTTTCAATATTAGATAGTAGTTATATTTTATACTCCACAATGATTATTTACATTTTATTGTTCATTTCTTATAATAAATATTAAAATATTAAATATTGAAAGGAAATTCACTTTTGCCGATATATCGGCAAAAAGGAAGGCCGATATGACCGATACCGATATATCCCTAATTCGGCCGATAAGACGATATGCCGATACCGAGTATCGGTATCGGTGCATCCTTAATTATTAGAGGTCTTGCCATATCTCAGCGACCACAAATGCGCAGTGGAGCAAAGGAGAAGACTGTAGAGCGAGACGCCCAAATGGTGTTTTCAGTACAACCTAAAAACATCAGGCTAGCTTGCAGGCGCGAAATTTAAAATAGATTGTGTCAATATTTCGTGTTTCTTTGATAAACTGTTTTTTATAATAAACGGAAATATAAGTAGATAAAGAACGCTAAAAGTAACTTATAAGTACGAAAATAGCAAACGCAGCAAACTCGCAATGATATTTTTAGGTTGGTCTGTAGCCTTGCTTACGACGTATTTACAGAATTTCAATCACTGCACAGGGTCGCTGAGATATGGCAAGCAGTCTACCCATTATTGCTTCCAACGCAGGTTCCCAATTATTTAAAGCGACTAGCTTTTTTAAATGTTTTAACTCCCTGTATAATCACTACCATTTTTTTTCTGGATAGTTACTTTAATTTAGAAGCTGTTCACGCTCTTAAAAAATTTTAGTAGGGCAAACGGTTTAGCCACAAAAAAAAATTTCTAAATCCCTACAAGCCTAGTGTTAAGTTAAAATTACTGATTCAGGCTTGTAGGGATTTAGAAAATATTTTTGTGGCTAAACCGTTTACCCAACTAAAATTTTTTAAGAGAGAAAATAGCCTATAAATCAAAGTAGCTATCCACATTGGTAGTGATTATACAGGGGGTTAAAAAATATGGATGGATAATTAATTGTGAAACACCCTGTAATTTTCGAAATTAGCGTGTATTCCACAAAAAGCTTAAGTTTACTGGTAAAAACGCATGGCCAAAAAATGAATAAAATCCATCAAAGATTTTTCGACTTATTTGAAAAAATTAAAAAAGCTAATCATCATTAAAGCTCTCTAGCGGCTAAACTAAGCAATTTTGGGCCGAGGATTCATCCCTAAAAAATTTTCCGTCGACTTTTCTAACACCCTGTATATCCACTTTGGCTATATTTCTATTTTTCTTTAGAAATATTTGATTTTTTTTTTGTTATTACAAATTCTATAATTCACTTTACCTACGAAATGTATTATTTTTATTTAAAAATATATGTTTTTTGTTTTTCCAAACAAATTACTTGTTGTTATTCACTACACTTTAATTTTGAAAAAAAACGCATTTAAATAAAAAACCAGACCGCTTGGTTTTTTTTACAAAAAAAAACAGGTTTTTTTTTAAAATGAACGTTTTTTTTGGTTGCATCACTATTCAAGTATGTACGTAACTTTATTCAAAATTCCTAACAGCATCAAAATCACACAGAGGATGTGTATGTTACTTTATCCCATACTGACGCGATTTAATGGTACTATTGACGGGTTGAATATTTCTGTGAAGGGGATTTATTATATCAAACAAGAAACATCATGCGGTATGGGATGGGGTGATTCTGGTTATTACTGGATGGTTGTGTTTTTCTAGAGCGTATTTCTATTGTTTTTAAGTTTTTTTCATCTTCTCCGAAAAAGACTGACTTTCTAGAAATTACATAATTTACTAGTCGGGTACCCGGGTCCTGAAAATATACCCGGGTTGACTATTACCCGGGTCGACCCGGGTACCCGGGTACCCGCCGACATCCCTAATATTTATCTATAAATTCCTTTACCTACCTTTAGGTCATCGCTATATCTCTTAGTTAACAATCGATCACTATAAAAATATATTTGAGACCCGTCTCTAGCATCAGTGAAGACGTCGCGGATTCTAATTTATGATGTTATAAATGGCGCCAACAAGTTAAACTCAAATATACTGATATAAGCCAAGAAACTTGTAACTTCACTTTCTATCAACTAAAAACAATACGATTATTGAACTCCCTATCAAAATGAAAGAAAGCAATACTTGGAACTAGTTTTATTACTACTCGAACATTACTACCATCGATCAGACAATTAGCATCTTTAATATTACTACCTCACGCAGGGTACCCTAAATCGCTTAACTTAAACCGTTCGTAAGTTTAATGGTTACCCAGTTTTTATATGCAAAAATATCATCAGATTCTAGCTAAAACACTTATCTTTGTGCCGATATACTCGCAGACATTTAATACGTCCCGTTACTCCTAACACATGTCAGCTTGACAGGTTCCAACCTCGGCTGTCATTCGCTATACCTCGACCCTCAATACTGCGGTAGATTAGCTTTCCAAGATTTTCCGCCTAATAGTTGTTGCTATAAATCGAATTTCCAGGTAACAAAAGGCAAATTCCACATTAAACTACATACCCTGTTCACAGGCAATAAACTTCGCAATCGTTGTATTCGTGTTTCCCAGATCGCTTCACAGCTTGAATATAAATATTCATTGGAAAAATGACATCTGCTTAATGAACTCCCTTACAGGAACGGCTGGCTAGTAACCCAATTCTTTACTATCACCAAACCATAATAAATGGCGAGATTGTCATTTACACCCCACGAAAACTCTTGCCTTTTTTAAAAGCTGATATACAAATTTTCTCACAAAAAAACCAACCTTGTTTTTATATCTCCTCTAGCAACGAACAAAGCCAATCTGATATTAATTTTTATCGCGTCACTCTCACTAGATTCTTCATTCAACACTAGTATTAATATCAAATGCTTTTGACACGTAACAACTTGTAGACGTTTAATGCCTCCAATGACTCCTATTAAATGTCAGCTTGACAGTCCCAAATCGTCAGCTGTCATATGCGGCAAGTAGGCCCCAAAACTGCCTGATTACTCTCAGCAGACTAAACTTTCTGTAGGTTTTCCCGCCCAATTCTAGTTGCTATAATTCGAATTTCAAGATAAAATGAGGCAGACGCCAAAATAACTATATGTACCCTGTTAACAGGCAATAACTATGCAAACGTTAATTCGTGGTTTTCTAAATCGCTTCTAAGCTCGAATCTATATTCGTCGGAAAAGTGATTCTCGCTTCTAAAATCTCCTACCAGGACGATTGGCCAGTAATATTCCCTACTATAACCAAACCATTTGAAATGGCGAGATTATCACTAAATAACCCACGACACTTCTTGCACGTTCAAATGCTGTCACATTTTTTTTCCAAAAACAAAAACCGTTGTTTATTTTCCCCCTTTAGTAACGACCATTGCCAATCTGATATTAATTTTTATGAGCTTTTATCGCATTAATCCCACTTGATCTTTTATTCTCTAATTATATAACGTAAACTACTAGTATAGTGCCAAAATGCTTTTAGCACGTAACAAACTCTCCCCTTACCAGAAAGGAAAAATGTCAACGAAATTTTTAACTAAAGAATAATTTTATCCTAAAAGGATACATACATATACCACCAGAAAGTCAATAAACCGTCTGTCATAAGACGTCCCTAACACTAAATCTTTAACAACCCAAAACCCACACCACAAACAAGCAACTACACTGTAAGGACGGTAATGACCCCAGGAGGAACCAAGACCAACCCCACAACAAGGATCGAGACTGTTCGTCGCTGCTGGGTGTTAATGCTGCGCCGGTGAGCAATCCCGTAACAACCCATCACGAAGAAGTTCCAATCCCACGAACCCCCCAAAATCACCCCCAAATCCTTACAGTGTACCCCCCTGACAACTTCCAATACCCCCGAGGCGGAAGCATACCTCCACACAGCTTCAGGCAGTGTCAGACCAAAATAGTAATACCAAAACGAAGAATAACCAGGATCTTCCTCTTGACAACCCTGGGGAGAAAGCAACCCCAGTGAAAGAGGGTTAAAGGAACCAGAAAAGTGATAGGCAGAAACCAACATCCACGCACTCTCATGCACTCCGACTGAGGGATCCTTCAGTGCCCCGAACGGCCTGGAGAAAATCCCTACCAGTCTTCATCTCACGTCCAAAAACCAATCACCACTATAGACTTCATACGCACTAGATCAAAGAGATATAAAAGATAACAAATCAGCATTCACCCAAGTACTCATCAGTTCATTCAAAACACAGTCGGCATACACTACATTATATAAGAAAGGGATAGACAAAGTATTAAGAAGAGAGAGAAGGCGAAGAATGAAGGACTGGTCATCTTAAATTGAATAGTGTAAGATTACATAATATATATCCCTGAGGGACATACCTAAACTTAAAAAAAAATTAACTAAGAAGTCGTACTTCTTTAACAGTTATTCTCGTCAACCTTAATTCCCACAAGGGAAAGCAGGATAACACAACGCTCTCCAAATACAACAAAGGGAAAAACAGATATTAATATTTCCCAATAGGGAACTCCCTATACTTTATAAGAGGGAGAGCAAGATAAAAATTCTCCCTAAAGTGACCTTTCCTACAGTGCCCAACCAACCACCCTATACTTTACAGGTGGGAAAACAAGATAAAAATGTTCCCTAAAGTGACCTTCCCTACAGTGCCCATCCAACCACCCTATAATTTATAAGAGGAAAAGCAAGATAAAAATGCTCCCTAAAGTGACCTTCCGTACAGTGCCCAACCAACCACCCTATATAAAATATAACCCAATCAAAAGAAAGGAGAGAATATTCCATAACCAAGTTCACACAAAACACAATCATACTAACGATCCAGCTGAAAGCTGACCGACACCAAAATAATTACACATCCATGTACTGTTGGAGCTCTATACAATAAAACGACCACTAGAAAAACCGAAGAAACAAAGTCTATCACCACACACAAAAACCACCAGAAGATCGAAAGCGGAAGAAGTAACAGAAAAAGAACCGATTACATTAGTCGAAGGAAGGGACAATGTATTGAGAAAAGAATTAAGTTTCAATTTACCAAGACAGCCAGCAACCCACTGACAAATAACCAGTCACAAAGACCTCGGGAAATCGTCCCATAACAGTACCCAAGACCCAAAAATCCGCATACCAACGGAGCTTCATCAGGTCCAATTAACAATTCACCAAATCTCTGAAGCTAGGGGCTAATGGTACACACAATTCAAAGGTATGCTGCCGCCATTACATCACCAAACCGTTCTCCCAAACATGTCTAAAATCGTTACACAACAAGGAACGAGAATCACCCCCAGAAAAAATAGATACCATTCAATTCGGGGACACCAAAAACAGCCACCGAAGGAACCACCACAAACCTAATCTCGATAACTAAAGAGCTAATCGACGATTCAGAAATCATAATCAAAAACCTATCTTACCCAACGGGCGTACTCGAACTAGTGATGGGCATAATCGGACAATTTTCATAACCGAATTATTTGCATTCGAATGATATTAATAACCGAATGAGTATTTGAATAATCATTCAAATAAATTTCAATTTTCATAACCGAATTATTTGCATTCGAATGATATTAATAACCGAATGAGTATTTGAATAATCATTCGAATAAATTTTTGCTCTCGATTCGTTTCGATTAAGTCAGCCGGTTTGCCGGTTGGCGGTTCACCGTCATCTGCATCGACATCGGTTCACCGTCATCTGCATCGACATCGTAACTTGCAGATAGCAGAGGAACCAAAACATAATATGTACGGTCGGCGCCTTAGAAATCGGGACACGTAATATGTTCTTCTAGTCTTTGGAGAATTCTTGCTCCGGTTACTTCATTAATGTGAGATGGAATTTCATAATTGACAAACAATAAACAATCTGACGTAACAATTAAAACCATAATAACTGTAAAAACCCAGTTTATACACTTAAAAAATACATGCAAAATATATCATAATAGTGTGTAGTGCCCGATTTCTAAGGCGACGACCGTACATTTATGTGTTATGTATTGGAAATTAAGAGGTATTTATTAAGAAGTGTAGAAAGAAAGAAATATGCGGGACTGTTTGCTAATCGCAATAAAAACAGTCGTAAAACGTTTATCTTTATCGATCGGGCGGGTTAAAGGCGCCGCCTCTTGTTTTGAGCCTTTGGAGATGTAAGCAAATAAAAAATTGTTTTATAGCTTGATGCGTTTGCAGTTTTTCAGCGTTCAGGTTTCAGGTCTCCAGAATTTGATATTTTTTATGATAGGAGGTAGGTACGCGATAACCAAATGGTGTTTTCAGTACAACCTGCTTTGTTTATGAGTTATGACGTATTTATATTTACAGAATTTCGAGCACTGCGTAGGTCGCTGAGATATGGCACGTAGTACCTTTGAATAGAGGTTTTATATTCAAAGCGTAGTACGTATCAGCATGAGGTTATTTCTCATTCGAATACTTGGAACGAAAACCGAGTTACATAGGTTATTTCAATAACCGGATAACCGGTTATTTTTCATTCGAATAAGCCCATCACTACTTGATATGCTTATTTGCTAATGTAATTTTTTCGAATTAGTATCAACACCTTTAAAATTATGAGAACATGCGCAAATCAGATTTGAATTCCTCATTAAAAAATGTTCTAATAATGTCAAGAAAGTTCTATTCTGCCCCAATTTAACCGGCCTTATGTCTCCGTTTTCGAAATCCCAATTAGTCCAGTCAAATGGTACTCAAAAAGGGCGAATAAGGGAAAGTTTTGGTGTAGTTTTGATATTTGGTTCGTATATGTTTTTTAGGTCGCTGCATACGAATATCAGGTTTGCCAGCAAGAATTTTGACAGGAAACACGTTTTTTTAAGCAAAAACGGAGAAAATAAGAGATTTTTTTAGTTTCAACAAAATTACTCAAAAACTACGTATTCAATTTCGTAAATGTTGAACCTATATGAAATGAAAGATGATAAAATTTCCTACATTCTATGTAGGTGAGGTTTTTTCTCCGATCAATCGTTCAGCCGCGAGAGTGCCGCGAAATTATAGTCCAGTCAAATGGTAGAAAATAGGGGAAAGTTTTGGAGTTTAGATATTTGGTTCCTATATGTGTTTTGTGTCGCTGTTCGCGTACAGGTTTGCCAACATTTCATTTATGAAGATTCATTTCATATACCTACCATTTTTGATTTACGAAAAATGGATAGTTTTCGAGTTACTTTGAAGTAAACTGGGATAATTCCTTTTTTTTGCTTGCTTTTACTACCTAGCTTCGCGGCGCTTTCTAGGCTGAACAATTGATCGGAGAAAAAACCTCACCTACATAGAATGTAGGAAATTTTATCTTCTTTCATTTCATATTGGGTCAACAGTTCCGAAATTGGATAGTTTTCCAGTAATTTTAGAAAAACTAGAACACAAAAAGTTAATAAGTATATCACAACGAAGTGCACTCTTCAAACACTTAGAGGACAAGTACGTAAAATGCAAAATGTTATCTACTTAAGCTGGGATTAGTATTTTCTAAGACACCATTGAAGTGGGGTGCAAAATAGAGCTGAGAGCTGTGGATATTTAAAATGTATAACTGTGAACAATTTTCATCCTTCGATTTTAGTTTGCCGTGGGTAATTCTTACCTGACCCTTCCACGAATGAAGCAAGTATTTCATAATACAGTACAAATTTGAGAACATCCTGTCTTATTCTAAATGTCTTGTAAATGTCCCGTAATTTTATGGAACCGAGAGGTTAACAACTTGTGAATTAGTTAAATGCACCTTTTTTTAATTTAAAGCGAATTGATACGAATTGGTGGAATTGAATTAAATTATCTGAATTGACGGAATTGCTTTGAATTTATTGAATTGAGTTGAATTGACTTTAGAATTAGCTGAATTGAATTGGAATTATTTGCATTCAATTGATTTATTTTTCGAAATGACGGCATAGAATTAGAATTTTGAACTGATATCGAATTAACTGAGTTCGTGACTGTTGAACTCTAGTTTTTAGTTTCATTAAATTTCTATTCTATTTCTATCTTTATACTAATTCGTTCTCAAGCTTTCGTCAATTCTATACGTATTTGTGTATTAGTTCTCACGGTTTTTGTGCAGTTAAGAGCCTAAATTATTCATAAACAAGTTCAATGCACTTCCTTCATTTACAACGTTACTCCGACTTGAGCTCGGAGTGCAACCAATAAAACTTTTGCCGATTTTGGTAACAAATCCGTGGGAAACAAAATTCTGAATTTCTGTGCAGGCCCGGCATCAGTTGTATTGCTTGCGAGCTCGAGCAACACACGATACCACATGAGCAACACACGGGACGTAGGGCGACGACAGGCAAAATAAATCCCTGGCAACGCGGCATACTTCTAAAATCGTAAAGCGAAAAACTTTGTAGGTGCATTAGGAAACCAAACTATTAAACACCTTGCAAATATTTTAATCTCCCAGTTCTTTGAATCTGCGTTTAAATGTTTTCTTGCAATACTCGTTCTGAAAGTTACAGCAGGTACTCCGCAACCTTGAATACGCATTGACAATATTGTAAGCGATTTTCGCACATCTGCGAGTACCTGCGTTATCTTTAAGAAGGATTATTGCACGAAATCATTTAAATGCTGATGCAAAGAGAGAGATTAATATATTTGCGAGGTATGGTATTTGAAGTTTAGTTTTGTAATATAGTATGCCAGCTGACCGGCAGATTTCTTCGCTTGGACGCAGCAGTCAGTCACAATACTTACAGTGTACAGTTCGAAGCATTATTAATAACATTAATTCAATAATACGCGCACAATATTTGTAGTCGGTTTGTGATTTGTGTACTTACGTGTTTACCTGCTATCATGGAGCAGTTGATTAAGAAATGGAAAGAAGAAAGCGAAAATAAACGTGTACCTATGGGCTTCAGTTCCCATGCAGTTGAAACAGTTATGGAAGTCGAGAAATTCGATGTAGCTGAAAGCGTGAAGCAGGATCGGCCCAACAGTGCAAATTCCCAGTGTATTAAATCAAAAAACAAATATTGAAACTGGTTAGTAGAAATTTAAAGTTGACAAACTTCATTCAAACAGTAAAATTCCTTTCCTTTATTTTGGTATCAAGTGATCCAGTCGTACATCTACGAAAGTTTTGGGGGGTTAAAACAAACCTGGAATTTTAGATTATCCACTAAACAAAAATTGAATTAAGCTATAAAGTTACATTATTACGTAAAAAATTAAATCAAAACTATAAAAAATCCCGTATAAAATTGAACACGAGAAGTAGTCGAATATAAGTCTACACCAATTTTGGTACATTTAATCATCATTTTTTTGCTAAATTTACCAAATATTCCGTTGTAAAATTTACACACGACTGCACTAATCCGTATTAGTTTACCAATTAGTTGATTATACGAGCACTATGCAGTGTAAGGTTTACATCAGAATGTGTAAAAAGCCAACAAATAAAACTTACGTACGAAGAACACGGGATTTTTTACTGTGAAATTGTTCCATTTTTCTTTTTATCTCACTTATAGTTGTCTGCTACTACGTTCTGAGCTTTGGTATTATATTTTGTGTAAACTATGAAAACATTTAGACCGAACAATTTCCTTAATTGCAGCTTCTAGTTCGACCTCAACGGGTAGAAAGTTTCAAACTCACTGGAAGAAGAAGTTCCCATGGTTAGAACAGTCTTCAGACAAAGGAGGAAAAGCCATTTGTTTAATTTGCTGTAAAGCCGTTAATCTTCAGTTACCTTTGCCGGAAGATCCTCACGCGCTTTGTTCGAAAATCGCATTTGTAATTAAAGGTTTCCAGACGTGGTCTCGAGCTATTACAGCCTTTTCTAAACACGAAAGCAGCGCATTTCACCAAGCAGCAGTTCGAGGTTTTGCCAATCGAGAAAAACCAAGTGTATTGGAACAGTTATCCAAGGATAAAAAATACCAAATGGTAGGCTCTAGAAAAGATTTTTACAACTGTACAACTTTTAGCAGAACAAGGCCTGGCATTTAGAGGTGATTGCAACGACGAGTCCTCTAATTTATTAGGGTGCTGAAAATGCGTGCCAATGATGTTACAGAACTTAAGACCTGGCTTAATCGATCCGGATATAAGTGGTTACACCATAAAAATGTCGAAGAAATGTTGCAACTCTTGGCAGATTCTGTTTTACATAAGATCATTTCTGAAGTCAAGGAAGCCGAAGATTTTGCTATTATAGTTGATGAGACACCCGATGTGGCCAGGCTTGAGCAAGTTTCATTGTCATTTCGTTGGGTTAGCAAGGACTTAGAAGTACTCGAATCTTTCATCGGTTTCTGTGAAACTAGTGACACAAAATCAGAGACTCTGTATAACATCGTTAAAGATGTTTTTCTACGTTTTGGACTTGAAATTAAAAATCTTCGCGGACAGTGTTTCGATGGAGCTTCTAATGTAAAGGGCCAACTCTCGGGCCTTCAGGCAAGATTAAAGGAAGAAGAACCTCGTGCACTATTTGTGCATTGCGTGGCACACCGTCTCAACCTTGTAGTGCAAGATGCTCTGGAAAATATTTTTTTTGTGCGGGAATTCATCGGCGTTGTTAAGGATATGATTAACTTTGTAAGGGATTCACCCAAACGCCTTAACGCCTCTCTTGACATTCAAGAAAATAGTGCGCCCCAGCTCTCGAAATTCTGCCCAACAAGATGGTGCATGCGAATAAAAGCTCTTCGAACAATTTTATCGAACTACGAGGCTTTAATGAACTTTTTCATAGATGTGGCTAATAGCAAGGACAATGCAGGTGCAACAGCTGCAGCGATGGGATATCTGCGGAGAATGGAGTCTTTCTCATTCTATTTTCATTTGCAAATCCTAATAACCATATTTGATCGAGTTGAAGCTGTAAATGGAGAACTTCAAAAATCACAGTTAAGTGTCAATGAGTCGCACTCTAAAATTGATGCTTTGAAATTATACTTCGACGCGCTTCGAAATCATGGATTTGCAGAATTGTGGATTAGAATAGCAACTGGAGCAAGGACACTTGATTTAGAGTCACCTACAGTTCCTACATTTCGAAAAGCCCCTCGCCGGAGAGAGAGTGGTTCGTCCCATCATATATTTAAGTCTCCAGAAAAATATTATGAAAATCAGTTTTATGAAATTCTAGACGTCACTTTGACAACTCTGTGTAGCCGCTTTGAATCGGATACGCTACACTTTTTGAAATCCATTGAAGATTTCGTTATAAAAAAACATAACTCTGTTGAAATAATAACGTCATTCTATAATACTAACTCAATAGTATTTGATAAAAATCGCTTAGTATTGCACAGAGATATGTCGATAGATATAATGAAAGAAAAACTAATGAGCGACTCGCTACTCTGATGCAAGCAGTTGTATTTTTAAGAGCGAATATATCTATAGCTGATATGCTTCCGGAAATTAAAAAAATATTTAAAATTGTCCTCACTGTGCCGACATCATGCACAGCAGAGCGGTCATTCTCCGCACTGCGTCGTTTAAAAAATTATCTGCGTTCGTCTATGCGTCAAGATCGTTTAAATCATATCGCCATTTTGCACATTCATATAGGCAGTATTCTGAATCTGTAGACCTTAAACCGATTATGAATGAATGGATTTCAAAATGTTCTGTACGAGCTTCTCAATTTGCAATTTTTGAGTTATAGGTGCTAATGTTTAATGTTTTTACTTCTTATGTAGATTTAAGTATCGCTATTATAATATAAAATTATAACGTGTAGCGTATATAATAATATAGTTTGTCGTGATAGCTAGTGTGTCCTAATTGTTAATGTAAAAAGATAATAAAACTATTTGTTATATGTAGTTGTGAATTATTTTGAATAAATTCTTTTAAAGTGAATATACATTCACAAAAAATAAGCTGCTAAAAACCACATGTAGTTCAGAAAACTGACACTAAACTTAAGTAAATTATTTAGGACTATTTGAAAAACGGTCCTAATCGTTTTGCAATTACTGCTATTTATTCACTTTAGCGGTAAGAGCAACACACGGCAAAACACAAAGATGCCGGCCCTGTTTCTGTGAGAAAATTACTTACCTGATTAGTTTCATCAGTCATTTACGCACCCCACTTGGCTCCCGAATAGAGCAAAAAATTGTATGCATGGATAAAAATACTGATTCAAATTCATGAATTGAATTCAAATTCATGAATTACGTGAATTTTAATGGAATTCAGTTGCATTACTTTAAATTATATTGAATTAACAGAATTACTTTTGAATTTATTGTATTGAGTTGAATTTTAAAACTGAATTTTAATGTATTGCAGTAAACTAAATTGAATTGTACACCATTGTTTTAGTTGTCAACCTCTCGTATTAAACCGCAAATGTCCCACGGCTAGCAAAAAGTATTGTGTACCCGACGCCCTGCTTGAGATAAATTACTTCAAAAATATACTTAACAGTTACTGTACCAATACAGGGAACGGAATTCAAGTTGAATTTGATTTATTTCGGCACATAAGTAAAATAACACCTACATTTTTCGTAACACCGCTTTTTACCCTATTTTCATTTAAAAATGTCATACAGGGCATAAAAAAAGGTGAATGTATGAAATATCTCGGGTTTTTAATTTGAATCTTCAAAGAATTGTTTTAAATTCTAAAAAGTCGGAATAAATTAGCTAAACCAATGTGTTATGCTAAAACTACTAAAACCAACTTATTTGAAGAAGCTCTTGCTGAACTGCAATTATGTCAGAACAGGTTTTGCTATAATTATCAGTGCTACATGGTCTAGTATTTTTGAGTTGTATTTCCACTAATATTTCCTTTTTTACTACTGAATATTTTTAGAATTACATGACAACGCAAAATAACTAAATTTAATGTACATATAAAAACATTTAAATAGTTAACAATTTT
The DNA here is from genome assembly GCA_940337035.1 of Agriotes lineatus. Lineage (NCBI taxonomy): Eukaryota > Metazoa > Arthropoda > Insecta > Coleoptera > Elateridae > Agriotes > Agriotes lineatus. The sequence goes on from CALNHX010008167.1 coordinate 47,938, forward strand.
GTACGACACAAACCCCATTTACTAAATCGTAAATAACGTGAACAAGAATTTCTGTTAAATTAAACTATTCTTATCTAATTACATATTATTAAGCAATAAAAGGAATCTGAAAACTCTACATTGACTTGCTTTCTTCGTTGTGTTTGTTTCTAACATGTATAAGAGTGATTAATATTAGATTTTTATTACTGCTGTTGTTAGATGCATTAATACGAGTAATACTTTGAAGTAACCACCCATAAAATGGCAATATTCGCGAATAACACAAGTTCTCTGCTCGGAAACGTTATTCGGTAACAAGAAAATCAAATTATTAAGTAAACTGTGAAAATTATATCAGAAGTTCCGAACAAAAATTGTTAGATATAGTTTTAAAAACATTAAAAAATAATACTTAGATAAAAGAACAACATTTGACTATAATAATATAACGCAAGTTTGTTTCGGTTGATATGATCCGGAAACACGCGAGGGCCTCCATTATCATATGTAGTACTTATGTTACCCTCTCGTCGCGCAATAACGATCGATACACGGCATTAACTGATAGATCGTCAACCAAAAGGACGCAGTTTTCACAGCTGCGTAACAGAAGCCGCGTTAAAGATTACAAGGCTCCAGCAAAACCGCCCGGCCCGAAACCCTCATAAACACATCAAAATAAAGATGACAGCTCCACAAAGGAAGTGCGCCGGACACCAATCCGCCCGCGAATGCAGGCCGTCGCAGCAATTAAAAGAACCCCAATTACACGAATTAAGGTGCTGTTGTTTTGTGATCAGGACAGGGGGAACATAAGCCCCGCGAGTATGTAGTAATGCGTTGTATATAAAAAAATCACAAAAAAATGTTTTCAATTTCTTTAATATAGAAAGCGCGCTGCAAGAAAAACAACTTTCGCTGGATCGAATGATGTCTTCAAAATATCTACAAAATAGGTAAAAATACCTTAGTGCTGCAAATTATACTGAAATACTTAGCAATGCAAATTACATGAATTTGGAAATTAAGAAAAACATTGCAGCTAGTGGGATTCGAACTCGCGTTTACTGATAAATAAATATGCTTATTGTTGCGTTATAAATGACACAGTGGCCTTGCGATGTTTTGCGAAATGCGCCCGATCGGTGCCGATGAAATGGTAACGCAGTGCACAAGCCAATTTTAAAAATGTAAAAATTATTTTAATTGAAATAAAACCACCTATGTGGTGCGTTCAAAAGCTAGTAAATACATGTCAATATGAACAAATAATTGTATATTATTATGCCTAGTAACATACGAATGTAGAATACGGTTCTGTACTCACAGCCACACTGCCACATCGTCTTGTAGCTTCTTCTGTCGGCATCTAATACGAATCCTTGCATCAGGCCGATTTTAATAATTCCTTTTTTAATAAACGCTGCCACCGTGTAGGGTCGCATAACTATCTTAAATTGGACAAATTCTAGCGGGCAAGTGATGCTAAAATGCTATAGTAGTGTAGTAAGCTCTCAAAATCGGCCTGTGGTGTTCTGCTGATTGTTGCAATTGGCCACTGGACCAGTGATGAGCCCAAAGCAGTGAACAGCGTCGGACTGGAAAAATTTGGCCTATCGGGCAAAGGAGCCATGTGGCCTCCACATGTAAAAATAAGAGGAAAGGGGGGGGGGGGGGTTAAGAAAAAATATTGATTCTAATAATTTTAAAATTTAAACCTGAAACAAGGTTACAAAAAATAAAATAGGTAGGCGTTAGGTAATTATTATATTCTTACAAGTATAAACTTTGAAATTCAAACAAATAACGAAAAAATATCTATTATGATTAATAAACTTTGAGTTTGGAACAATTCTAACGAAAAAATATAAATAATTATGATCACAAGCTTTGACCTTATAGGAGCTTTTACACTCTATTCCATTATAACAATTATACTTAACAATAAGGATCACATCAATAATTTTGATTTTATAGAGATTGATTTATTTGGCAACTTATCAATGATTTCGTCGAAATTCAAGCTTTGAAGTAGATCACACTCCACATTCAAAATTAGAACACATTCTAACCTTTCTTGTGATAAAGAAGCTCTTAGACTATTTTTGATTATTTTCACTTTAGAAAATACGCGTTCACAGGCTACTTGGGTGAGTGATAATGTCAGTAAGTATTTGTAGGCTAAGTACAAATTGCTATATGTAATGTCGTGCAAATTATATTTGTGTAAAATTTTAAAGCAACACTGCAATCACTTTTGTCCCCTCACCAATGCAAATATTTAATTGAAAACTTGGATCTTCTTCAGTGTAATTTTCGTTGTCATCACTATTAGTGTCGCGATCAGGGGTCGTGATTGGTTCAGTCACAGTCACCATAGGCTAGAATTGTTCTTTTTGTAAAGTGAAATTTTTTTTAGAGAAATGAGTAAATTTTTGTTTTATGATGTCTTGTGGGATGTTTCTTAGCTTTGAAATTGCAACAAAAGCGAAATCAGGAATAGTTTCTCCGTTTAGTTGAGCAGTATGTTGAAAAGTACTCGGATCAAACAAACTGAAAGTTCTGTAAACCTCCTCATTTTTAGTGAATGGGTCTTACATGCTTTGCATTAATTGATTAACAATCACTTTATAAGTTTCCACTTCAAATTTTTCGATAGTAATATAACAAGGGCGAGATATACTTACCGATAATTTTGCACACACCAAAGGTCGAGTGCTGGTTGCAATGAAAACTGTCCCGAGGGCAGTTTTCTAAGGGCAATCAGCACGATGACTCTTGGGACGGGCAAAATTATCTGTAAGTGTGCTGCCCGCGTTTATATTTTGAAGACTATTCAACTCACCCCCTTCATGTTAACTATTAACCAATCATAATTTAGTATTTTTGTTATTTGCACCAATGAGCGTAAACTATACTGACAATTTTCACTAGTGAAAATAATCGACAATTTTCACTAGTGGTATAGTGAATATTGAAAAAAAATTGATTTTTATTAGAAAAACTCAATATTGGTGTTCTATTACTATAGAAATTGCGTAGTTTGTTGGTAGATTTACTGAAAACTAATTTGAAAAAGTAGTTTGGTTCATTGAATAGTCTCTAGAATACCATTCTTAGTCAAAGTTAAGTAGAATATTTTTGCGGTCGTATCACTACTCATGTCCTTTGCGCTTAAGATTAGGAGCGCACTCGTCCTAATCAAACCTAATAGTCCAGTCGTTGAAGGTTTTCCGTTCCGAATTCTTTGAACCTTGACCGATTGACGTGAAATTTGGTGAGTGGTTAGGGGATGGCTCAAGGAGCAAAAGTGACATAGCGCCGAAATGCGCTTTTACCCTGAGAGTGGATGTCACCTCTTCTCGGGGATGGAAATGTGTTCACTCAAAATAACCCCGGAAATGGATAGAGGGACAAATTCTAAGTAAAAAATGTTCTATATAGTTTTTTCGATAGATCGATATTTTTCGAGCTATTCGCGATTAAAGACTTGTTTTGTTTTTGGACGGTTTTTCGCGAATAAGTCAAAAACTTCGCGCTCTATCAAATAATTTGTAATAACCAAAAATGAAGCCTACAAAACAGCAAAGAGATTGTTTTTTTTATGAGTGCTCTTAGTCCAAACTAAAAGAAGTTATGGCTCGTTGAAGACGATTTTTTTTGCAACAACTTGGTTCGAAGTAACCAACGAAGTAATTAACGAAAAACCGATGCATTTTTCGGAAAATCTTATAAAGCATTTTTTGTAGTGATTGAAAAGACCTTTAAAATGAGCACTGTTAAAAGTCGATTGCATTATAACTAAGCGAGTTACGATGCAAAAACGGTGGGCAACTCGAATTTAAAAAAAAATGAACGATAAAACGCCAGCCATTCCACTAGAATTGATATTGACCATTATCCCTTTACAAATTACTTTATTTTAGTATTACTTATGTAATCCAAAAGTTTGGGCGGGTTAGAATGCGTATTTTTCGAAAAAAATATGATGAAAATGGAAAACGTATTTTTCAAATTTCTTAAAAAATACCTTATTTTGAAATACCTAAAACTAAAGAAAAAAACAAAAAAAATAATATAGTACAAAAATGTGGATTTTTTTCTTAACGAACATCTTAGTTTTTCTTTTATTTCTGTAGGAAAAAGAATAACGGAGATATAAATGTTAGCAGTTTGCATTATAGTGCGCGGACCACCCCTCCCGAGCCCTTCAACCCTTTACTTATTGAATATGCAAAGTCTGAGCATGTCGAAAAACTTTTGGATTACATGAGTAATACTAAAGTAAAGTACATAATTTGTAAAGGGATAATGGTCAATATCAATTCTGGTGGAATGGCTGGGGTTTTTGCGTTCATTTTTTTTTCAAAAATTAGAGTGACCCACCGTTTTTGCATCATAACTCGCTTAGTTATAATGCAATCGACTTTTAACAGTGCTCATTTTAAAGGTCTATAAGTTTTTCCCGGATAATGCATCGGTTTTTCGTTAATTAACGTTGTTGCAAAAAAAAACGAGCCATAACTTATTTTATTTTGGAGCTAGAGCATTCATAAAAAAACCAATCTCTTTGCTGTTTTCTAATCTTCATTTTTGGTTATCGCAACTTATTGCTAGAATGCGAAGTTTTAGACTTATTCGCGAAAAACCGTCCGAAAACGTGCATTTTTATCACGAAAAATCTAAGTCTTCAATCGAGAATAGCTCGAAAAATATCAATCTATCGAAAAAACTATATAGAATATTTTTTACTAAGAATTTGTCCCTCTATCCATTTCCGGGTTTATTTTGAGTGAATAATTTCTACCCCCGAGAAGGGGTGGCATCCACTCTCAGGGTAAAAGCGCACATCGGCGCTATGTCACTTTTGCTCCTTGAGCCATCCCCTAACCACTCACCAAATTTCACGTCAATCGGTCAAGGTTCAAGAATTCTGAGGTAATAGCATATTTTTACCTTCAACGACTGGACTATAAGCCCAATTGACATTCTTGATACCACAGCAAAAATATTCGACATAACTTTGACTACTCATGGTATTATAAGTGATTATTACACAAAAGCCGTATACGATTATGATTTAAAATTGATCTAATAATGTCAAAAACCTCAAATTGCTTGTTTCTCACACTTCTATTTCTAATTATAACACCATCTACGAGGTCGATAATCAGCACTAGGGAGCTTATCGCTTGATAATCATCCCTAGGGCGTTTATCAGGTAATTAGTTCGGGATTGGTCGATTTTCAAAAAATGCATGGTTCTCATTGGATGATATTAGTCATGTGACAGTTGTGTGTAATAATCAAGGGTAATACTACAAGCAGTGGATATATTTTTTACAAATATTTTGTCGTTTCCATGTAAATTATTGCGTTTAAATTTTACGATACAAAATCACATGTGATTTTGTTGAGTGAAATTTGCAATAATTTTTATGGAAATGGCAAAATATTTAAAAAATATATATCCACTTTGAGTGGTATTTGGGACGACTATTTAACAATATTAATACATAACGATTAACTTTATTGAAAAATAATCCAACAATTAATATAATTATTCATTCTCAATTAAATTCAGTGGAATACTTCCAAAACACAGCATTTTAAAATTTTTAAAACAAGTCACACAGTTTGTTGGGGTTTAGTGTTACGTAACCTAGCGATATCACTAAGGACAGAACATCGTTGCTAAGCGATATTTCGCAACAAAGCTATTTATTTTTTGAGTACGTACATTGTTTTGTGAATATTTTGCATGGTGCCCAATATTCAGTGATATACTGCTGTTATTGGTTGAAAAAAGCAAATGTCTGCAATGTGATTGGTTTATATGTTATAGTGTTGTATAGTCATTTAAATACGCGTTCTCTGTAATTGAATCAAGGAATTTTGTGACTGACGCTGCGGGAACTCCACAACTACTAAGAAATAATAGATGCATGATGCATGCATGCACAAACAATACTGGGACAATACTTGGACACAAAGTTTGTTTTTTTTTTAATTTTGTAGAAACATTTCTGCAGTTTCTTTTGTTTTTGTTTTGAAAAAAATATGTGTGGCCTCCAAACTGGATAGGCCACTACCGGGCATTTGCCCGGTTGCCCGGTGGGCCAGTCCGACACTGGCAGTGAATATATATGTGATACAGGGAGATCAAAAATAAACTTGATCGCGGGAGACATTGAAAACAATAAAACTTGCCTAATTTGTAGTACCTATGCTTTTTGTTGTCACAGAACTGTCATTTTTTTTTGTTTATAAAATTCATTTCAACATCTTGTTTAACTTATCCACACGTTATTTTAATGTTGCCTATCAATTTAATGTATATATTTGGTTTAAATTACATATGTTTGCATAGTTTTGTAGCTTATTAGACTTTTTAAATCACATGAACTAATAATACAGTTAAGTTTAGTTCAAATGTAGTTTTATGAAGTGCAGTGTAGACGGTCGTCATGTATTTCATGGTCTTTTGTTCTCCCTGTATGTGCAATTAGTGAACCCGCTCCAAAAGTTGTGTAAAATTTAAGTTAGTTTGTGGCCACTGCTGCATTACATTAAATTTTAATAATGCAAAGAATAAGGCTACTTATGCGGTGGGCTGAAAAGCTAATAATTCTAATGTTTTGATTGATATAGATGGGAATTATAAAACAAATCTCATTACAATCTGGTAGACATATAACCATAATATATATGTATTATACATGCCAGTGGCGTAACTATCATATGTGCAGGGGGTGCGAAGAAACTCGGCGCCGAATCGTCGATATAGGCGCCGCTGCAGCGGAGTTTTTAGTGAAAATAAAAGTTTTCCTACGTAGAATAGTGGTTCAAAGCGGCAACAGACTACGATACGTGAGCGCCACTGGGCTCTTTTGAGTGTACACTTGCACAGTCTTTTCTCCTTTTGAGTAGATTAGAAGTTCCAGCTCTAGTGTGTGTTTGTGATTCCTAGATTTCATGGTGCATAGTGCATAGTAACATACTATAAATTCAAAGTTTTAAACCGCAAATTTCTGACGATTGCCTCAGATACAGAGGTAATAGAGAGTGCCAAATTACTTCAAAATACGTGTCAAACTGATCTCGATGACGGCTTACTAAAGCAAATTGTACAATTTCGATATTCGTATACAACTAGTATTAAATCTTGCTTATCAGTTAAGGAAGTGGGAGAAAAATGTCTGTCTAATCACACATCATTGGCTAGCTTTCCAGATTTGTATACGGCTTATATAATATTTTTTACATCGCGTCACTACAGCATTCACTGAGAGATCTTTTTCTAAATTAAAAATTATTACAAACTTTTCGCTAAGTAAGATGAGCCAAATACGCCTAAAGAGTTTTGCATTACTGAGTATCGAGAAAGTAAGAGCCAGTACTCTTGGTTTTAATTCACTGATAGATGTGTTAGCTTTAGCAAAGTCTCGCAAAAGAGAGTTTAATTAAAGTGCTATAACTACATATTTATATATCTATAAATTTTATTTTTCTTGTGAATTATTTAAATTTGTATTCCTTTTACGTGGTTTTTGTTTTTGTATTTTCATATGTATTTTTATGTGTTTGATTTAATGGTAAAACCTGTTCTACTTTATGGGTCGAAAACGTGGACGGTTACAGAACTGGTAAAGCAGAACTTGCAGGTGTAAGTAAATAGGTGTTCGGTGGCAAATCATTATTTCTACAAAGATATTTGGGACCGCACAAATCAGGTGGACATAAATATAGAAATTAGGTGAAGAAAATGTGGATGGTTAGGGCATACTTTGCCAAAAATGAAACTAAAATGTGCAGAAAAGTTTTGATTGGGACCTTTAGGGATTCAGAAACAGAGGACGCCCGCGAAAACGTGGAGGAGAACTGTAAAACAAGAGACAGGAAAGGCTATAGCACAACTGAGCCAAATAGCAAGGGAAAATGACAACTGGAGAGAATATACCCTGTGTCCCAATAGGGAATAATGGCATTATTATTATTATTATGTTATATTTAATAAAAGATTGAAACATCTAAATGTTTTTTATTTTGCAGTAAGTAACCTTTCATGTTAAGAAAAGAGCTTATTATTTTTTTTTAAATTGTAAGTGTTGCATGACCAAAAATTACCCCCCCCCCTCCCTCTTTTTTTGAAACTTCTTGTCTACAGCGGCTATCATTTATTCTTGCACACCGGCGCCAAACCGTCTTGTTACGCCACTGATACACATATATCTAATACTTACTATATTGCTAGCGGCTATGAGTGGGAAACTGACCAAGGAAGTGAGACAGACAACCAACTCTTCAATGTATAAAGGTGAGCTGTGTGCAAGCGCGGCGGCGTCGTCCGGCCAATGGGGAAGTGGTCCAGTTTAAAATTCGCTTCTAAAGGCGGAGTTCGAATTCTCACGCATGCGCACGAGACGCGTTATACTCTAAGTGAGACTATGTCGGCGCCGTAATGTTTTGTGACGTTTCCCGGCCCTACTAGCAATATATGTGTATTATATATATGCTGATACATGCATATAGTAACATTCCCTTTGCAAATTGTACAAGGAAATGTAATGTATTGACCACATTGGGTGCAATTCGCAATATTATAATTAGCATTATTATTATTACGAATTTGTTTATAAAATTGTCCACTTGTTTATTTGTCTTTTATTAGTAGGAAGGAAATTCTTTTTTCAGTGCACTTTTGGCGCCCCGTGTTGCTTGCGCCTGTAGGCTGGGGCCTACTCGGCCTATACCTAGTTACGGCCCTGAAGGTAGGAGTCTGTAGATCAGGGATAATTTTTTCAGGATTTGTCATTTTAGAGATACCATGTTTTTGCTAACCTGGGGCATCTGTCCCGGTGAGAACACTCGTGCACTTGTTTTTAAAATAATAACTATTCACTGAGCGCTCGTAATTACAACCGTCTTACACCACTATTTCAAATAAACTCGGGCAAGTGATTATTCTATTCATTTGCTAAATAAAAGTCCGTTAATTTTTCTTTTGTTTTGATTTTAAACCGCCCAAAAAGTGCATCACCGCCGTTTGATTCCAGAATTGCTTTTTCGAAGTGCAACTAAACCTACAACATCCAGTTGTAATAGATAATGTTCAAGTGTAGCATTTGTTTATGGTTTACCAAGAAAACCGCGATGTAATAAATTAGATATAAAATGTCCGCTGTCACCTGTCTGCAATAAAGAACCAATACGTGGAAACTTGCCGGTTCTAGTCTAGACGGAACAACGAAACTTTTGCCATTGGCGGGAATTTCTTGAGGGGAAGGGTAGCCGTGCCAGGTGCCATCGTTTTAAATAGTCGTAGTCGTGCCGTTGTGGAATTCGTTTGTAGACGTGTTTTCGGCGGTTTTAGTGAATTTTAATAAGGTGTCCGCGTTTGTTTTTGTGTGTGAAAAATTAAATGTGTTTTCTGTTCTTTATTACGCAGCCAATTTTATATATTGAAAAGCCGTTTCCAATTGCATATTAAAGTAAGTGGATCTTTTTTAAATAGCATTAGTAGTTTTGTATGGTAGAAATGAATAATGAAGAATTGTATCCATAAGGTAGGCACATGGCCTCATGAGGCAAAGCCGACTGTGAAGATTTTCTCCAATGGATACAATCTCTTTATTTACGTGTGACATATAAATTTTTTCCAGTAACTAGATTTAGATATAAATAAGTTTTAAAATTGAATAAATACAGCAAGCGCTCGATAACGTAAACACCGGACAATGAAAACATCGCCCTACTGTAAACACGAAATTCATATTATAGGATTAAACAGAACGCTCGATAACGTAAACAACCTGTACATTTCGATAACGTAAACAGTTCTTGGCGAGGGTTGGTCGCAGATATATGTAGGGGATTCCACTCTGCAACACAGACTAATCGCCGATTTATGTAGGGGATTACCGTCTGCGACACAAGAATCCATCGGATAAGTGTTTATCATATATATAATACACATATATTGCTGGTAGGGCTTGGAAACTTCAGAAAACATTACGGCGCCGACATAGTCTCACTTAGAGTATAACGCGTCTCGTGCGCATGCGCGGGAATTCGAACTCCGCCTTTAGAAGCGAATTTTAAACTTGACCACTTCCGCATTGGGCGGACGGCGCCGCCGCCCTTGCGCACCGCTCACCGTATACATGAAGGAGTTGGTTGTGTGTCTCACTTCATCGGTTAGTTTCCCACTCATAGCCGCTAGCAATATAGTAAGTATTAGATATATGGTGTTTATGATGCGTTTGCATTTCATTGTAGTCATTGTAGAACGTAGGCGCTAATTTATGCAGAATAAAATAGCATCTTGTCATATGTTTTGTTTTTGTATGGTGCTATTAAACGTTTCTTTTAATTATGTATTTATTAATAAAATCACGCTCGCTAATGTAAACATTTCGACAATGTGAACACACTTGGTTTGAATTAGTTCACGTAATCGAGGGGCTACTGTAATTTTAAATAATCGTATTACCCGTTTTCGTACTAGTTAATCCTGGTAACACGTATTTATTAGGGATGTCGTACCCGGTCTAAAATCAAACCCGGGTACCCGAAAACGGTACCCTCGGGTACCCGAAATATATAACAAAAATGTCCATCGGAATATCTGAGGTAGCTACAATTTCTTTCTTTACGCCGCGAGTTTTAAACTGAACTAAATTGAAATAGTACCTACTCCCCAATTCAAATTGCAAGTCGTCTGTTATTTGTAAATATTTTCACACTTCCAAGTGCTATCAAATTCAAGTATGTACGTAACTTTATTCGAAATTTTCGCAACAGCATCAAAATCACACAGAGGATGTGTATGTTACTTTATCCCATACTGGCGTGATTTAATGGTACTATTGATGGGTTGAATATTTCTGTGAAGTGGATTTATTAGATCAAACAAGAAACATTATGCGGTATGGGATGGGGTGATTCTGGTTATTACTGGTAGGTCATGTTTTTCTAGAGCTCATTTCTATTGTTTTTAAGTTTTTATCATCTTCTCCGAAAAAGACTGCCGGGTACCCGGGTCCTGAAAATATACCCGGGTTGACCATTACCCGGGTCGACCCGGGTACCCGCCGACATCCCTAGTACTTATGTTGATAGTTACTCTGGATTATAGGTATGGACCCTTTTATTTACTAGCGAATAAAGCAACATTTTATCCACCCTAATCATAAAAATGCTACTTTACCATGGAGATTTTCATAGATAAATTACAACTGTACAAGTAGTAGGTATTGGAAAGAAAATTATTTAAAATCTGGAATACAAGATAATTATATGGTTAAATAAGTGCTAATATAATTTAACTAGGGGGATTATTTTTTCCAGCCTCCGATATCGGTAGGAATAAAGAAAACAATTTATTTGCACTGTATTCTTATCTTTTGCAAAGTTGCATTTCTCGATGCAACTTAAAGCTTGGTTTCCACAGGCACAGACTCTATTTGTACCGAGTGGCCAATTAAGAAGGGCACTCGGCCCTATCTCAAAAAGTAATTGTCGTAAAGACTTGGGGTAAAAAAATTTATGACTAAAGCGGCCAAGAGAAAATGATGGAAATTATCTTTAAATTTCTAGAATGGCCGCCAGGGGGCGTAATCGCATTCTTGAATTTAAATCCCGTTTTTTGAAAATATTCTTATATTACAGATAGCTAAAATAGACACCATTTTAAAGCTAAGATAAATTTAATTCTTTTTTGTTAAATGCTTTTTGCTCTGTCTTTTAAGGGAAAGTGGTGGGGGGTGTCCGAACATTTTCGGAAAGAAATGTCAATAACTTCAAAATGGCTGAACGGATTTTGTCAAACTTGGAGTCGTAGAAAAGGGCTTTTATTAGGCTATCAACGCTGCCTTGAGCAGATTGATTTAGATTGCTTCTGTCGCCGCTAGAGGGCGTTCTGCGACAACACTACAAATAAACTGGATTTTCTCAAAAAAATTAAATGCAACGATATCACTTTTATTGGAACAGAAGATAGCCAAATAAGGGTCTAACAGGCTAGTGAAAACCGCATTTCGATATTTCTTTCCTAACCTAAAATATCAGTAAAAGAAGTTAAAACTCGAAATAATGTCGCATCTTTGGGAATATTTTCAGTATATCTGCCATTATTAAATCCTAATTATCGTTCTTTTAGCAAAATATATATAAATTTACTGTTAAAATACCAACATTATATTTAAAATGTCAATAATAATGAATACTCATTCAGTATGATTGAATATAGGCCTTCTGTTCACACGAAATTCGAAATCTTTAAATGCAAGTGTGCTTTAGAAAACAAAATAGCAAATATTATAATGGTGGTGTTTAAGTGTCAATCATATTAAGATTGCAGCTATTTATAGTGCATTTTGGTGGCCTTATTTGTAAAAAATGCCTTTTCCACCTGTAGAAGTGTTTGATATGTTTCGTGTTTATTTTCAAAACAAATAAAACATAACTGTTTCTGTTAGAATCTATGCGATGGAGTATCCTGATGGGCGCCATCCAAATGTCAAATTTTTTCGTGTGGACAGAAAGGCAATATTCAATCATATTGAATGAGTATTAATTATTATTGACATTTTAAATATAATGTTCATATTTTAACAGTAAATTTATATATTTTTTGCTAAAAGCACAATAATTAGAATTTAATAATGGCAAGTATACTGAAAATATTCCCAAAGATGCGACATTATTTCGAGTTTTAATTTCTTTTACTGATATTTTAGGTTAGGAAAGAAATATCGAAATGCGGTTTTCACTAGCCTGTTAGATCCTTATTTGGCTATCTTCTGTTGCAATAAAAGTGATAGCGTTACATTTAATTTTTTTGAGAAAATCTATTTCATTTGTAGTGTTGTCGCAAAACGCCCTCTAGCGGCGACACAAGGAAGCTAAATCAATATGCTCAAAGCAGCGTTGATAGACTAAGAAAAGCCCTTTTCAACGATTTCAAGTTTGACAAAATCCGTTCAGCCATTTTGAAGTTATTGACATTTCTTTCCGAAAATGTTCGAACACCCCCCACCACTTTCCCTTAAGAGATACAGCAAAAAGCATTTAACAAAAAAGTATCAAATATATCTCAGCTTTAAAATGGTGTCTATTTTAGCTATCTGTAATATAAGAATATTTCTCAAAAAACGGTATTTAAAATTTAAGAATGCGATTACGCCCCCTGGCGGCCATTCTAGAAACTTAAAAATAATTTCCAGCATTTTCTCTTGGCCGCTTTAGTCATAAATTTGTTTACCCCAAGTCGTTACGACAATTACTTTTCGAGATAGGGCCGAGTGCCCTTCTTAATTGGCCACCCGGTACATGCGCCAAAAACGAAATACGCACATTAGAAAATCAAGCATTTATTTTTTTTTCTCACAGAATAAAGAAATACGTAAACTACTTATGAATATAAAATAAAAACTGACCTATTTATTTAAGGAAAAAACAATTTAACGTTCCAATTCTTCGTACCAAGTGATTACAATTGACAATGACAAATTGTGCAATGTGCAAACGTTGCAAAGAGTAAAGATAAAGCTCCTTCAGTTTTTAATTTCAAATCTCCGGCGTCATGAGCGCAAATATGACCGTCTGGTAACGTACGAAATACAAATAAAGGTCAGGTAAACATAATATCATTTCAGGCGTTATGCAAATAATATTTTGAAATTCTCTCGTATATCAAAATTGTTGAGGATAAATGTATGTGTAGCTTTAGAAATATTGAAATTAATAAATGTTTACATATTTTTTTTAAATTGCTAATAATACCCTAGAATTTCAAACTAAAATATATCAAAAACGTTAGAAAAGTCGCTAATCGCAAATTCCTATTTTTTTTAGTTAAACCACTTGTTAAATACCCTAGATTTAGCGACTTTTCGCCGTTGTTGGCAACACTGATTCAAAGGATAATATAATTCATACGTCATTTTCTAGTAAACACAGTTTGGTTAAGGTAATACATACATAGTTCGTTTTTGGTGCAGTTGTATACTGGAAGGCAAAAATTAACACCGGCCAACATTCCGTAAAATATTATCCCAAGCGGAAGGATTAGTGTCTGAATAACAATAAGTAAGCTTTTCTTGGTACCTGCTCCATTAAAATAACTGTTCAGAGTGTTCAGTAGGCAACCTGTCAAGGTCCATAGTATTAATAGATAATTTAAAATATAATTACAAAACATACCTAGAAGCACAGGTCGCAGTGTTCAATACATTTTTAGAAATATTAGGTAAAAATGAAGGTTTTATAATCTATACAGGGTGTCCAGAACTGTCTCCCCACCGGTTAGACATAGATTCCTTAGGTTATAAATGTACAAAAATGTACAGTGATACCTATAATTGGCCTAACGGCTGTTGGCGGAGTGCGGAATAAAATAATAATAAATCGATGAAACCTAATATACCTTAGTACAAAGTCGGTCCAGTAAGAAGTTATAGGGCCTTGAAGTTCATTTTTTCTTTTTTCTGTGTATGTTAATTTCCACAAATGTAAAGATCTCGATTTTGGTGTACATGCACACTATTATGTACTGCACTAGTAAAAAATGTTAGATATATTAGACTTCACTGTACGAGACATTTGACTTATATCTAAAAACTCTTTAGCTATAACTTTGTTACTTATAATTTTATTTAAATTTTAAGTTATTATCCGTCACCGACGTCATTAATTGATTTATTATTGTCGTTTACTAGATCACAACCATTACCCATTGTTTTTGTGATCATGGCTACGTGATAATTACATGTCTTAATGACAACCATAAACCTTTGATGGACATTTTAAGGTAAACGGTTGCTTTCACACTTATGAACTACACTGAGAAAAAAGTGTCGTATTTTATACCAGAATTCTGTTATTGTTTACCAGCTGTCGTGGTTGTACATGCGCCAAACACTAGACCTATTTCAATTTACCACGACACTACTGGTACTGTGGAACTAGTACAGTATACTACATGTTGACGTGGTAAATATATATAATTTGGTCCTCATTTTAATGTTACAACAAAACATGTTCAATATTACAAGTACAACTACGTTAAATGATCGTATGGACTTACAGGCAATATTAATTTTACCAAAAAACAGGATTAATTTAATACCGCTTCAAGTTTATATTGACTTTTGATGTATTGGTTAATATTACCAAAAATCATTTATCAAATAACCACCACAAAATAATATTTACTAGCTAGTTATAGTTAGTAGTTAATAAAAGAATGTTATAAAAATAGACTATTTTATTGCCACAAAAGCAAAAAATAAAATAATACATATAGGCCAGTCAAATTGTCGAAAATACCTCGTTGTTTGACAAAATACTACCTGAAAAGTGAGCATGTAGTTTTATAGAACAAATCACGTAGAATTGAATGAATTAAAAAGTAACAGCTGAATCAGTGGAGAAGTGATTCAAATTGCGCTCAAAGTAATAAAAAAACGGTTTTTTGCATATAAAAGAGCAAAAAGCAATGAATTTTTTCCAAAAAAATAGGCTTATGTAGTTTAAAAAAACAAATAATTAAGCTGTCAATCGTCAAAATTGAATAATTAAAAAAAAAGTTATAGCTAAAAAACCGCTAAAAATGACCGATTTTTCAATTGTTCTTAACTTTAAAAGAAAAACGTATATAACGTTGAAATTTCAGAAAGCATAGTACTAGATGAGCAGAAAACACACAATTTTAAATTTGCAAAAATCTTGATTACTTTTTGCATAAATAATTTTTTCGAAAAAAATACGTTTTCGCAGAAATGATTTACTGAGCTTGCAGAAGTCGTATAGCAATCAGCATAGGCTTATTTTGTTCCTTAAGAGTTATACTATCACACACAATATGAGCGCAATTTTTTGCACTCGAAAATATGTGCAAATTTAATGTGAAAAGTGATCTTTGTTTTACGCGCACAAAATGTTGAATATTTTTGTCAATTTTAATTGTACCGAAATTACATAAGCACCATTCGATAGCTGCCAATTTCTCCGTATTTAAAAAAGATTAAGTACGACCCATAGAAGCTGAGGAATTTTTTTGTTTTAAATTGCTGCACATTCAATTATTAATATTAGCGGCTGAAATTTGCACACACTTTAGTGGAAGACTTCTAGTGTAACATAAAATTATTTCGCAATTATTGACCGTGTATTATTT
>CALNHX010008168.1:0-64088 GCA_940337035.1 Agriotes lineatus
TTTTTTTCCTAAGAGTTACCATTCCTGAGATATCGCGATTCTAAGAGTCACATTATACATGATATGCACAGGCACACATTTCCACACCACCTGTGAGGTAGTGTACTCGGCGCGTTTTTTTTACCTTGGTTTCCCCTGTAGGCCTACTCCACTAACTGTCATGACAATTTTAGGATAATTTAAGGGAACAATACCCGTCAAGTTCTAGATATTACCTTATTATTGATATTGATTATTGATATTGCTATTGATTATTGGGTTAACTATTGTTTTGATTTCTTAGATATTTTAATCAGATTCATTCTCTTGAAAGTCTACTACAACAGTCATGTCTTCTTCGATTTCTTCTTCTTCCTCTTCCTCTTGCTGGATGTTCATAAATTGTTCAAATGTGGCTGAGTCATTGGTCTCTTCATTAAAATTACAGGAATCTTCCTCTATTGTACTCAACTGGACATTTGAGCAAGACTGACCTTGGCAATTGGTACACGCTGGAGAACACAGCAACCCGACTTTTTTACAGCCACATTTGGCACTACAACCTTTTTTGCAATTGCAAAAAATAGTATTGAGGAGTTTTTCTGGAGCAGGTGGGAATAAAGTTTGAATCGGTTCCAGAGTATTATCTATCAATTTCCAACCCCAGTCTTCTGGGTTCAGTTGATTGCCTAGCCATGTTTGAACTTGATAGTATACTCGATACAAGTGTTGAATAGCAGATGCCGATGTTGGTGGAAGACATGATAGTTGTACTTGTTTCTTGTTTCGCGTATTTTTTACAAAAGTTAAGTATCGGTATTTATCAATGCAAGTAATTTTTTTTTTTGGAGCTCCATAAACCGCAAGAAGAAAGCGAATTCCTTCCGTAATTATTGTTTGAGGTGCGGAATCAATTTCTGTAAATACTTTAGCGCAGTCAGTCAAATCTTTTTTTTCGAATAATTTAAATACTGACGTTTTGCCCCTTCTGTACATTGCTGACGAAGTGTCGCAGCCGGTTATCGCATGTAAAAATAAAATATAGTTTTGGCATTTGGGATAAGCAGATAAACTTTTTGAAGAATATATTTCTGTTCGCTGTTGAGCCCTTCCAGGTTTCAGAAAATAAATAATTTTATCCATTGTAGTCCTTGCAGTAAGTAGTACTAACAAATCAACATCTTCACCAACTACAATTGTTGTGTTTGTTGCATTAAATTTTTCTGTTGCTGTTTCAATTATGAGGACATCTGCCACAAAATAAACAGTATTTTTTTAAACAAAAATTTGCTTCACTTACTCGCGTTCTAGTACGAGGTAGAATTATTTTTGAAGTACTAGCCTGTTCCTCCTCACGTTGTCTTTTTACTGCAGCAATTGAAGTTTTCCGGGTGTATGATTTTCTGCAATCCACGTCTATTGTAACGGATTTTTGAGTTCTTAAATACTCAGTAAACTCATCACCTCTCGCGACACTAGCCTCGATTATAGTTGGCATTCCACGATTAACCACAACTGTTTCATCTTCAGTTAAATGTTTATTGCAAATAAAGCAAAACTGAGACATTTTTTCGAGCTATAAAATAGCACAAATAACATAATGGTAGACGCTTGTAATAAGTACGTATATTCACTTGCACTGAACCTTTAGCACTAAAAGAAATAGGTATATGAACGAGACCTACGGACAATAGAATAGCCAGATGTTTTTCAAGGCCACGTGGGTAGAGGGGATTCAGTTAGGGACTGACTATCTTTTGAATAAATGTTTTCAGAATAGTATAATATATATAAAAGAGACACAAATAGGTATTTATACTTGTCTTAAGTGCCTGATTATGTATATACGTGGCTTATATGTGCATATCATGTATAATGTGACTTTTAGAATCGCGATATCTCAGTAATGGTAACTGTTAGGGAAAAAATCATGAAGACCATTTTTGTAGAGAATTTTAAGGTCTACAACTTTGGTTTGAAGTTTTTTTTTGATAAAACTTACCGTTTTCGAGAAAAATCCAAAAAACCTCAAATTTTGACCTTTGACCCCGAATAACTTTTGTAGCACACATAGGATCGATGGGGATTTTTAAAACTTTATTTGTAATGGTAAACCCCAGCTCTCCACCAATATTTGGCTCTCCGGGAATTTTTGTTATTTGACCACTATTTTTATGTCTAAATTGACCGGACTATTACGTCACTTCGCCCGATAAGCAAAATCCCCAGGAGATGTTTACCTGTGATGCAGTTCAACAGAGGAAACCAGTATTCGTAAACTGGCTCAGACCGGTTAAGGTAGGACTCTGACAGAAAAATTACGTCGATCAGTAGCGATCGTTCAACATTTCAAATGCATATACTTGAATGCGCCTACTCTGACAGCGTCGAACGGTCACGATAGATAGCGGTCGATATCGACCGTCCAGCACGAAATTCAATTCGACTGGAAAACTTTGTTGTTGGACGATAGCGGACGATGGTTGGCGCTTGCGTAGTTCAGTGCAAGTTGCACAGAACGATACTCAATGCACACTAAACTGTATAAGCACGTGGCTACATAACCCCAAAGTTTGTTTTTGTTTTCTAAAATTTCAAGACTGTGACTTTGAGTACTATAAAAATTAAAACACTACAAAATTTTGAGGTTATGTGTGTTTACGCGAGAACAATGGCCTTCATGGACGCTGGATGCCGAACGACGCTGTCAGATGTTCGCCTATATTTCAAGCGATTGCGGGCGATCGTGACCGTTCGATTGCGATTACGGCGATCGGTAACGACCGTTCAACATTTCCAATGCATGTATTTGAATGCGCCTACTCTGACAACGTCGAACGGCCACGATCGATGGCGATCGATATCGACCGTCCAGCACGAAATTCAAATCGACTGGAAAATTTTGTTACTGGACGATAGCGGACGATGGTTGACGCTTGCGTAGTTCAGTGCAAGTTGCACAGGACGATGCTCAATGCACTATATGCACACTAAATTGTATAAGCACGTGGTTACATAGTCCCAAAGTTTGTTTTTGTTTTCTAAACTTTCAAGGCCTAGACTTTGAGTACTATAAAAACTAAAATACTACAAAATTTTGAGGTTAGGTGTGTTTACGCGAGAACAATGACCCTCATGGACGCTGTATGCCGAACGACGCTGTCAGATGTTCGCCTATATTTCAAGCTATTGCGGATGATCGTAACCGTTCGATTGCGGACGCTTGCTAGCCTGTCAGAGTCCTGCCTAAGGGGTTAGTGCACTGTTAACAGATATACGCCCCAAAGCTTATTGCACAACTAGAAACTTACTTATAAAACATTATTCTCCTTAGCATAGAATTTCGGCTTAGACCGCGTAGTGTTTGTATATGAACACCCAGCATTTTCTGGCTTAATGTGCCTTGCACCTTGTGAAGTCGAGCAAAAACCTGCGCGATGGCCATGCTCTTTGGTGGCTCGTGTTGTTTGAGTATCTTGAGAACGAGGATACTTAGGCAGATTTGGCCGTTTTGCTGTTTGTGCATCCATATTCACTAACGTTTCGCAAGACCTTGCAGCTTGCATCATCAGAGTGAAAGTCGCACTAAGAACCGGAGGTCGGCGTGGAGCTATTTATAGTCCTCTGTGCCAGGCGCGCGGAGTGGCGTAACGCTGGCGCTGGTTGGTCGTCCGAGTGCAACGTAATCCGTGGGGCGTGGCCGTATGACGCAGAGTGGTTGTAACGCTTTAGATCGTGTATCACAGGGGTCCACGTTTTACTAAGCTTAAAGCCATCTTCCCTGTTGATATTATTTGGATGTTTTTCTATTTCTATGGCTTCACGTATCACTCGCGGGAAGTAATGAGGTATTCTGGCAAGTACTCTGGCATGCTCAAATTCTAAAGTGTGCCCATTTGTAAACGTATGCTCAGCTACGGCTGATTTTGTGATGCGTTTGTGTTTGCAATCGCCTTTATGTTCTTGGAGTCTTAGATCAACGGAACGACCAGTCTGTCCAATGTAACTCGAGCCGCAAGAACAAGGAATACGATATACGCCAGCGGTTTTTAAACTTGGAATCTTGTCTTTTACCGATCTGAAGCCGTTACCCAAAGTTTCCTTGCTCGTGAACACAGTTTTGACGTTGCATCGTTGCAGGACACGTCCTATCTTATCAGTTGAGCCTTTAACGTAAGGTAGAAATGCTAAGCCTTCCAGAGGTGGAGATTCTTCTTTAGCCTTTTTTGTCATAGTCTTGTCTAGTGCTTTTCGTATGGCGGTAGTTGTGTATCCGTTCCTTTGTAAAGAGTCAAACAGATGTAGCTTTTCTCTCTCTAGATTTTCCTCGTCTGAGATACGAACGGCTCTTGTCGCCAGAGTCTGGAGAACTGTTGCTTTTTGCATTGGATGATGGTGTGAGTCAGCATTTAGATATCTGTCCGTGTGTGTTTTCTTTCTATAGACTGCATGTCCTAAACTGCCATCTGATTTACGTTTCACCAGGACGTCTAGAAACGGAATACTGCAATTTTCCTCTACTTCCATTGTGAATTGTATGTTGGGATGTACAGAATTCAGGTGTTTTAGAAACAGATTCAATGTCTGGCGTCCATGTGACCAGATGACAAAGGTATCATCTACATATCTCAACCAGCAAGTCGGTTTTAGCTGCGTTTGTTCGAGAGCCTTGGTTTCAAAAGCTTCCATGTAGATATTAGCGATAACAGGTGATAGCGGTGAACCCATGGCCGCTCCTTCGACTTGTTCGTATATTTTATTGTTCCAACTGAAGTAAGTGTTTTTCAGGCAAATTTCAACAAGTTCAACTTGGTCTGTAGGCAAGAGATCTTTGAGCATTACTAGCACCTCATCAACCGGCACTTTCGTGAAGAGTGATACTACGTCGAAACTGACTAAGAGATCATCTTTGTTTAACTTTATGTTCTTTAGTTTCTGGACAAACTCTGCTGAATCCTTGACAAAGGAGTCTGTTTTACCAGTTAGAGGCTGTAGTATACTGGTTAAATGTCTTGCTAAAGCATGTGTAGGAGAATTGATCGCGCTGACAATTGGTCTCAACGGCACGCCCTCCTTATGTATCTTAGGTAGGCCATACATGCGAGGAGTTATTGCATTTCTAGGAATCAATCGGTGCTTTAAAGTGGGATCGATACTATCGGAGCATTTTATGGCAGAGGTTATCTTTGTTTTGAGAGAGGTAGTGGGATTGCGGTGTAGACTTTTGTAAGTTGTATCAGATAGTAAGACTTCCATCTTCGCATTATAATCTTCAGTGTTCATTACCACAGTAGCATTTCCTTTGTCAGCTTTGAGAACGACAATGTCTTTATTCTTCTTTAATGCTGTAGCTGCCTCTCTCTCTGCTTTACTGATGTTAGAGAAAAAGTTTGGACGAAACGAATTTTCAACCCCCTGTGCATAATAAGTAGTCCCAGCGTCAAATTTTAAACGAACTTAATAACTTTTAAAACAAATCAAATATTACCTACCGGATGACCTTAATTGAATATTGTCTCAGTATATTATTTGACGCCACTGAAGAAGACTTCCAAAGACTGAAAAAATTACAAAACAAATGTATGTATATTATTTTATTTTGCAATAAACGAGCATGTGTTTCTTTAATGTCGGAAACCTTAATGGCTCAGCATTAAGCAATTTTTTAAATTATTAATAAAAAGTTGCCTACCTGTATGCATAAACTTATGGTAAAGTAAAGTTCTCATACTTCATTTCATGTAAGTTCATGGCCTGAAATAAGAAGAGGCAGGGTCGCCGAAATATCTCTTTCTGAAACCCAGTCAATCTGGAACACGTTAACGGCGTACTGGGTGATGTGGTTAGCATCGCGCATTCGACGACTGCCTTACTTTCCCTACTTCTACAACTGTGGTTTCCGTCCCAATTTTTAAAGCGACTGGGTTGGCCGCCCGCCAGTTGATAGATGTGGAGTTTGAACCCCATACCGTGGTCCCGGAGCCTGAGCTCCCTAACCGCTCGGCCACGCTGGCGCTAAGTTTATAGTATATAATAATAATATTTATAATTATAAGATTAGATTTGTAAATACCTTTAGATTACCTTTAACAAAAAACTCATGTTCTCAAGAAAACCTTTTTTATAATGGACTCAAATTATATAATGAAATGCCGGACGAAGCTAATTAGACTACTAATTTATATCAGTTTTAAAGCTGTGTCCAAGATGTGTTAAATCTGTTTGTAAATAACAATATCTGTTTTTGTATACTTCCCAATTATTATTATTATTATTGAAGTAAGCAGGCGGCTAGGCCGATTTTTGCTTACTGTCAGCAATTTACAATATACTGTTATGATACACTAAATTCTTTGATAATTTAAAAATGAATACTAAAGAAACAGTTTAGTCAAATAAATTTGGAAGTCAGATATAAGCAAATTAATGGATCTAAATACATGTTAAAGTATAATGAAATTAACTTTCTTATTATTGGTTAGTCAAATAATAGCATAA
This sequence comes from Agriotes lineatus, assembly GCA_940337035.1. Taxonomy (NCBI): domain Eukaryota; kingdom Metazoa; phylum Arthropoda; class Insecta; order Coleoptera; family Elateridae; genus Agriotes; species Agriotes lineatus. Next base: position 6,478 of record CALNHX010008168.1, read on the forward strand.
TGATTGATTACTCAAACTTAATCTGTAATAAGAAAATTCTGAATAGGAATAAATACCAAGGTTACTACTAAAATGTATCTGTTATGATAATTAAAATAAAATATCTGTTTTGATTTTATAAAAAAAATGTATATAGGAGGCAGCAAGAATCGTGTCTAGTAGTAATAATTTGTAATTTGTTTAATTAGTTACTAAAAAAACAACTCAAAAATGTATACATAATTTGATATGGATGTGATTTTCGAATAAAGAAACATTAATAAATGTTGTATAATTTGTAAATGTTATGGTTGGTACAAATTATATGGGTTAAAAGCAAAATCTTCGAGGTGGAAACATAAAATAAAATATTAAAAACAAGAAATAAAGGGACAAGCTTTGGTTAGTGAGGATATTATTGATAATACATTGGAAATGGAATACAAGCTACAAACAAGAGGTTAGTACGTGCAGCGAATTGTTTTTGGGAAACCTGTGGGTATCATTGAAGACGCAGGACCATCTAAAAAAAAAGACAAATTCATATTTGGAACAAGATTTATGCTGACACTTACCAGAGAGGGATCGGAGCCGCAGTAATCCAGTACAGGAGCTAGGAGACTTGAAGTTGACAGCAGCAGGGGACAACGACAGGAATCCAGTATAGGATGTGGAAGTTTTGAAGTGGATGGCAATAAGGTGATGCTGGGAGTTTACATTCATCGCAGGTGATGCAGTTTGGATAAGGACCCAGCAGGTGTTTGAGTGCAGTCGGAGTGAGGATCCAGTTTGGAAGGATTTTGGCAGTATTAACAAGCAAAGTGTTAAATCAGGTTTGTGTTTTAAAAGGTTAAATGAAACATTTATAAAGCTATAATTAGTAAGAAGGTATAAAAATATAAATTGAATTTCATACTTACATAAGAGATTGGTAAAAGAATTGCATATTAGATCTTATTGTAAAAACCTTGATATTCGTTCTGAATTTTGATTAATTTGACGTTAGGTGTCAATTTTTTAAAAGTCAATGAACTGGCAATTAAACAAAGAGAATTTGACAAGTCAATCATTGGGTTACTAGATATTGCGAACCACCTGAGAGAGTTTCATTAATAATATTGTAAAATACGGATTTGAATTGAAAGTTAAAAATAAAGGGCAAAATAGTAATACGATAATTTAAATAAATTTATCAGCTAGCATAACATAGCAATACATATACATTGCAGTTATAGTTAGCAACAACTGAAAAAAAATCAAAAAATAACAATACATAGATCGCAATAACATCATCGAGAATAATAATAATAATAATAAAATAAATTTTTAAATGCATTTTTATTTTCACTTAGCACTACATTCGCTGGCAGAGAATTCCAAGAGTTTTAAACACGGTTAGACAAAACGTTTTTTTCTTGGTAGTTTGTTGCATCGATCTAACACTAACTTGTATGAATGATCACGTAAATGAACATTCTGGCTAAACGTAAAAACACCCACCGAACAAGAATAATAACCCGACACAATTTTATAAGTTTCAATGAGGTCTCCACGCTCGCCCCTTTGTTGTAGGGTAGTGAGACCTAGCCTAGATAGTCGGTCTTCATACGATAGGTTCCTTAGAGCTCGAGGAATTTTCGTTGCTCGTCTTTGCACTTTTTCAATTAAGTCTAAGTCGTTCACAAAGTAAGGTGACCAAGCTGACGATACATTCTCTAGTACCTATAAGGTCTATAATAGATCCTGAGCATTAGTTCTGCAGTTATATCTTTAAAAACACACCTCACCAAATATAACATGACATTAGTATTTTTCACTATAGATGTGACATGATGGGACCACTTCAGATCTGCAGTCATCGCGATGCGATATACCACTACACTACTCTGACTGCGTAGTTACGCGATTGCTGTAACGTGCATAAAAATCGACAAATACATACAAAGATAAAAGCGACCAATTCATCCCTAAAGCTTTTCAGTTCTATGCATTAATATTCCACTTAAAGTAGTGGCAAAATCATTTGTATAGGTCATGCCGTTCTCGAGTTAGCATGTTTACATTCAACTAACGTGACATACTTCACTAAGCTCTTCGACTTTCCCTTAACGCCAAAGCGCTTACTGTCTTCAGGTGAAGTACGATACATGAGACCTTTCATACAATTTTGAGTTGGTCGCGATTGATTGACCGGTTGCGACAAAAATTGTAAATGTTTAAAAATGGTCCAGATCGAAAGCAATACCCCGGGAGATAGTGCCGATGTAAAAACAGACAACTTCCAAAAATATATTACAGTTTACATACTTCTACACACTTAGGCCACAAATGATTGTCCTCTACAACCCAGTTGTAGCCACTACAGCCAATGTAAAAACTACCAAACCATAGGCTAGAGTGCGTAAATTGTAAATGGAATCGCACAACAGATTATATATTAATTTGATTACAAATTATATTTACAAATTTCTTAGAACTAAAATATTGTCCATTTCTTAATTTTAAAAGGTCTCTTTGCACCACAAACACGTTTTATTAGTTACTCTGCTCTATTTCACTCGCGTTAATTGCACTGATTATTTTATAGAGTTCATTTCTTAATAATTGTTTTTCCATCTCCTTCTGTCTGCTTTTCACCTGCTTTTTCATGTACATCTGTCTGATTTTCACTTGCTTTTTTATGACTTGCTGCCTGACTTCTTATTTGCTCTTTGCAACGTATTATTATTTTCTTCTGGCTTCCTATACCTTTTTTAGATTGCTCACAATTTCCCTTCTTAGCTATATTGAAATCTACGCTTCATTGACATGCACTTCGCAAACCTCTTTGTGACTATTCATTTCTTTCGGTTCGGCTATTCATTCTGCACAAACCTAATATTTAATTAATTTGAACGTCAACTTCAACCCTGTGAAAAACAAGATTTGCCCTTTGCTTTCTTTACTCAATTCAATTATTAATATTGGCATCTCTTTTCCAATGCATTTACTGATTGAAGTTTAAGCTTAGTATTGCAGTTACATAAAACATCCCAAACTCTGTGCTTATTGACTTGTTTCTTAAGTTGTACTACAAGCAGAATCGGGTCGTGGGCCTAAGACCATCACAATATATCTGCTCATCCGTTAATACACCTAGAAGTCTGCCTTAGATTCAGCTAGTTAAGATTGTTTGAAAATTCTAATGCATGCGCCAGACTGAGCCGCGTGTAGCATTAAGGACTTTTAGCCCGTGAAGCTACCGATGTTGCTCTACTTATGAGGAGAACTTCACTACGTTATCACAATTTTTTTTCGAAGCACGAAGTTTGTAACCTCCTTTGGTGTTCCCATATCGCCACTGATCCGATTGCAGGACGAATTAACACAGCTCTTTCGTCGAATAATAAAATCTAAAGAATTGCACCACGAGGCTCAATGCTCTGTCCTACACTTTTCAACTCCTTTTGCAAGTGATATGCCACAAATACCCGATACAATCATACGCTACCACAACATCAAGATATCATTCAGAAAGTCTTGAAGAAAGTAAATTTAGTATTTCTATCTGGTTCAGCAAGTAATGCATTCGTTAAAGTTGGACTAGATGTGAAAGAAAGTTATTTAGCAGATTCAGTGATAAAATATATATACAGTGTCCCCCAAAAAGTCGGCATAATATGAGAAAAATCTTTATTTTTGATTTTTCAAAAAAACTTTTTACGTCAATAATGTCGTGGTTGAGAAACATGCGTCATTGGACTGGGTTAACAGCGGAACAACTATTCCACGCTGCAGGAGATCGAAGTCATTATCAAGAAATTATTGAATTGGTGATCGACATTGCTTGATAAAACGGGCAAGTCACGCGAAGAAGAAGAAGCCATAGGAGAACGCTTGAATTAATTTTTAATTCCAAAATCGCGTTCGCGCTGGGCGAAACGTTACAAACTGACAAAAAGTCGGCATAATATGGGAAACAATTTTATTTTTGATTTTTCAAAAAAAACGTTTTACATCAATAATTTGTGCTTGTCTAAGACCCCATTTAGCCCCTATCATATATACCGAGTGGTTTTTACTTGTGTAGAAAATGGAGTTTTTCGAAATTGTCAAAATCGAAAAAGTGATATTTTTCGGAAATTAAGTAATATTTCAATGAGATTTTTGAGAGTGTGTTATTTTTAGCTAACTAAACAATCTCAAGGCCAGAAAACCTCTATTTTTTTTTAACTTTAGCTAAAAATTTATTTTTGATTTTTTTCAATATTTTTCAAAATTCCACACACAAAGACTTAATATTAAAGTTATAATTTTTTATGTGAACACTTTAAAGAATTATAATTGGTGAATATAATATAAAATGTTAATTACTTCTTTAGATTTTTTATTATTTACTGAAAAGTAGTATGTTTGCATAACTTTTACGTTTTCTATGCAAGGCGCTTTTTAGGAGAAATATTTTTCAATTCTAATTAATATCGATTTAAATGGCTTCAAGAAACTCTAATCTAGCCCTGTTAATGAATTACTGTTACAAAATTCCTGTAAATGTTCTTTTACAGTTGTCTAATTGAGGAAATTGTTTAGAACATGTAATTGGATTACTGTAAATAATAAAAAATCTAAAGAAGTAATTAACATTTTATATTATATTCACCAATTATAATTCTTTAAAGTGTTCACATAAGAAATTATAACTTTAATATTAAGTCTTTGTGTGTGGAATTTTGAAAAATATTGAAAAAAATCAAAAATTAATTTTTAGCTAAAGTTAAAAAAAATTAGAGGTTTTCTGGCCTTGAGATTGTTTAGTTAGCTAAAAATAACACACTCTAAAAAAATCTCATTGAAATATTACTTAATTTCCGAAAAATAGCACTTTTTCGATTTTGACAATTTCGAAAAACTCCATTTCTACACAAGTAAAAATCACTCGGTATATATGATAGAGGCTAAATGGGGTCTTAGACAAGCACAAATTATTGACGTAAAAAGTTTTTTTTTTAAATCTAAAATAAAATTGTTTCCCATATTATGCCGACTTTTTGGCGGACACTGTATATTGGTCAGTTTGTAACGTTTCGCCCAGCGCGAACGCGATTTTGGAATTAAAAATTAATTCAAGCGTTCTCCTATAGCTGCTTCTTCTTCGCGTGACTTGCCCGTTTTATCAAGCGTTGTCGATCACCAATTCAATAATTTCTTGATAATGACTTCGATCTCGTGCAGCGTGGAATAGTTGTTCCGCTGTTAACCCAGTCCAATGACGCATGTTTCTCAACCACGGCATTTTCTTTCTACCGATCCACTTCTTTCCCTCAATTTTACCATTTAATATTAATCGTAGAAGTTCATACTTCTGTCCGCCGAGCACATGCCCAAAATACTCTAGCTTTCTTCGTTTTATTATATTTAGTAGTTCCCTTTCCTTATTTATTAAATTTAAAACTTGTTCATTCGTTTTTCTTGCTGTCCAAGGAATTTTGAGAGTTCTTCGGTGACACCACAAACGCTCCAATGCGGTTCATAGTATCAACTTTTAACGTCCAGGTTTCGTACCCATATAGCAACACAGACCAGGCGTAACATTTTACAATTTTGGTTCGTGTGGATAAGTGTACTTCATAAAAGCGTTTCTTGCTAATTGTATGCGGCATTTTATTTCTCCATCTGGATCCAAGGTTTTATTGAACCAACAGCCAAGGTATTTAAAGTGGCTAATTTGTTCAATATTTGACCCATTTACTTGTAAAATCTGTGGGCCCATATCAATCTTGCTGGCTATTAATAGCTTGGTTTTCTTTATATTTATGCTTAAACCCATTCGCATACTATGTTCGTTTACCTTGTTCACCATCCTCTGGAGGTCCTCAATACTTTCGGCGAATATGGCAGTATCATCAGCATATCTTATGTTTTCTCCCCCGATTCTTATTCCTTTTTCTTCTTGCAACGCTTCTTTAAAAATGACCTCTGAGTATACATTGAAAAGGCAAGGTGATAAAACGCACCCCTGTCGTACACCTCTTCTGATGGGGATTTCGTCAGTTTCTTCAGCTGTATCCACTTTCACTGTTGCTGATTGGTTCCAATAGAGAATCCTTAACAATGTGATGTCCTTTTCCTCTAAGCCAATGTGTTGTAGGGTATCAATTAATTTCATATGTTGAACGCGGTCAAACGCTTTTTCATAGTCAATAAAGCATATGTAAACTGGTTTACGTACTTCCCAGCATCGTTGCAATAATGTTTGCATACAAAATAAAGCCTCCCTTGTTCCAAAGCCTTTTCTAAATCCCATTTGCTCATCACTTATAGCTTCCTCACATTTTACAAAAATTCTGTTTTGTATCACTCGCCGCAGCAATTTGAGAGTGTGGCTCATTAGACTTATTAATCTAAAATCCCCACATGATCTTGGATTGCATTTGTTTTGGTATAGGTATAAACGTTGAACGAAGCCATTCTTGTGGTATCTGTCCTTCTTGGTAAATTTGATTAAAAAGATTTGTTAAATGTTTTACGTTCATGTCGTTAAGACATTTTAACCATTCTGTTGGAATCTGATCTGAACCGGGAGCTTTATTATCTTTTGCTTGCCTTATGACTTTCTTTACCTCTTCCCTCATTATGTCTAGACCTGTTTCAGTTGTTACGTTTTTTTTTTCTCTTCTTCTCTATTGTCGTCAAAAAGATTTGCTATGTAATTTCTTCACTTATTCTTTTTATTTTGGTCAAGTATCAACTCTCCATTAGAATTTTTTAAAATATAATGACACTTTTTAGGTTGGTTGCGTGTCAATTCTTTAACTTTCTTGTGTAGATTGAAGTAGTCGTGTTTACGCTGTAATTCTTCCAGTTCATGACGCTCTTGTTCCATCCATTCTTCTTTGGCTTCTTGGATGTTTTTTCGTATTTGCTTTTGTAGCCTTCTGTATTCTTCTTCATTTCGGTTCTTCACTTTCCTACGTTTTTCAAAGAGTTCCATTAATTCGTCTGTCATCCAATGTTGTTTTTTTTCTTCCTTATCTTGTAGAATCTCCTTTCCAGTTATTATCATTTCATTCTTCATCTGTTTCCACATGGTTTCTGCATCTTTATTTGTAATTTCTTGCATTTTCTTCATCTCTTGGTTGAGATTGTCGTTAAGTTTAATAGTAAATTTTTCTCGAATGCTTGGTCCTTTAATGATGTCGTATTCATTTTTCTTTTCTTGAAAGGGGGTGTGATCTTCTTAAGTTTAATTTGCATTCTTGCCATCAACAAGTTATGGTCGGAAGCGACATCAGCTCCCGGATATATTTTAACTGCCTTTATACTATTTCTAAACCCTTGATTGACAAGAAAAAAGTCAATTTGGTTCCTAATGATCGTACCCTGACCATCTGCTGGTGCCTTCCAGGTATATAACCTTCGTTTTGGAAGGCTAAACCACGTGTTGGTGATTACTAATTGTTGTTCTTGACAAAAGCGTATTAAGGTGTCTCCCCTGTCGTTCTTATTACCTAAGCCTAAGCCTCCGGTAATTTTTGTTGTTGTATCCGTTCCAACTTTTAAATTAAAGTCTCCCATAATAATATTGACTTCTTGTTTTTTTTTGTGGTTTTCAGCACGGAACTCAACTGTTCGTAGAATTTCTCTATTTCCGCCTCCGGTTTGTCTGCTGTGGGAGCGTAAACTTGTATGATGTTGATGTTAACCGGATTTCCGCATAACTGTACCATTATGATTCGATCTGAGAAGGGCACAAAATTAAGAACTGATTTACTGACTCTTCCTTGGAGAATCATTGCTACTCTACTTTGATGTATGTTGTTTGACAATCCAGAATAATAAACAACGTGTCCATTTGAATTGATTGAGCCATTCCCTGGCTATCGTGATTCACTGACTCCTAGTATTTCTAAGTCTAATCTGATCATTTCATTCAATACATTATATAATTTTCCAGCTTCAGACATCGTTCTAACGTTCCATGTACCTCCTTTGTAAATATTTCTTCCGGTGATTCTTAGCCCCCCTGTCCCATCCAAGGGACGCCAGGAACTCGGGGCCTTATCCTTTGGGTTTCTATTCATAGTGATTGGTGATTAGTCTTGGGAATTACTGCGGTAGTTTCCCATTTGCTTTCCGCACCGCAGTGTCAGAACCGTTTTACGGCTACGGCAACGCTTCTGAGTGTGTCGCATACTGCCGGTTAATTCTTTCCTAGAATTCGCCAGTACCGGCTACTGGAAAGGCTGCTGCCCTTTCCATTTCTGGGAGCCGACCAATCTGGTTCAGACGCTACTGCTAGTTTTGGTGCGCCCTGGGTATTTTGTTTCCCCAGTACCCGCCATATCTGGCGAGCCTTCCCCTATCCGCCACCTGGAGAGGCGCCCGATGGGGGACTAGCAATCCCACATCCCTATGGCTTAAAGCACTTTAGAAATCTGAGAGTCGCATCTTTGGACGCACGGACGGCGATAAGTGACGTACCGCGGACCGACGCAGGTACACCGCCGCGCATTAGATGGAAAAGTCTCCTACTCCAATAAACTGGGTTGAACCGCTGATTACGCTAGCTACGGCTATATAAAGAGGAAGCAGAACCATTTTAAGACAACATTTTCCTGGACTTTTCTCCTCACCTAGTTCTGCTCAGGAGGACCATTAGGCTCTTCGAGGGAATTCCTGTCAGTAAATCTTCATCTAGACCTGCTCGTCAGGAGGGCTATTAAGGCTCATTGGCGAATCTCGTGCCAGTAAATCCTCACCTAGACCTGCTAGTCAGGAGCGCTATTAAGGCTCATCGACAAAGCTCCTGCCAGTTAATACTCACCTAGACCTATTTGCCAGGAGGGATATTAAAGCTCATAGACTAGAGTCCTGTAAATAATTCCCCAGGTCCCATTCGCTCGGAGGCCGCTTTACCCTTCAATGAATTTCCCCGAGCCGACAGACTGGAACCTACGTTATTAAAGCCACTACTCGCATGCATAACGGCATAACACAAACGTAGTGCAAAGCTCGTGCCCTGAAGACCAGCCTGTATCTACATTTAACGAAAAGACCGCATTGGAGCCGAGCCGGTGCTAGCTAATTCGCAGAATTAATTCCCCGGCCGTTTCACCATGATCGCAGTCTGCGATGCCCGGCGTTAACTTAAATTCACTCGCTTACTTGCATGCTGCAGCCTTTTCAAGAGTTCCCGAAGTTGACAGTAAATGTAAACAAGGAAAACCTCGTAACCGCCGCCTGAGGTTATCGTCCGCCCTTCGCACCTGGGAAATCCGATAAAACAAACAGGAACAAGTACAAACTTTGCTTATTATAATTATGTCTTCATTTCACACGCTTGGAAGTTAATAAATCGAATTTTGTCAGTGAACTGCCGCCGTGCTCACGGAAACCTTTAACCTGTCAATTTTATGTTAGTAGTTCAAATGGACGGCCAGGACACGCTTGAAAAGTTATTCTGAGTGCTTTACGGGGTTATAAAACTTGAGTGTAAAAATGATACCTTTGGCAATCTGAGCTGCCTGGAGCCAGTATCAGGCAAATTGTAGAAATCTCATTAATCATCTAAAATAAATTAAAATAACAAGTACAGGCTACAAGTTTCGATATCAAATCCTTGTTCACCAACGTACCATTAGAAGATTCAGTAAATCTTATACAACAATGCTTAGTTCCTCAAGAACTGCGAAAAAACGTCCCAAAGTTAGTAAGGATCGACTTGCGACGACCTACTTTCTTTGAGAAAGAACGTACAACGAGCAAAAGAAAGGAGGCTCTGTGGGATCCCCGTTATCTTTAGTCATTGGCAATATCTTCATGAAAGCCTTGGAGGAGGAAGCTATTCAGTCTAGTGATCTCATACCTAAATGCTGATTTCGCTACGTTGACGACACTTTCGTTATATGGTCTCGTGAAAAGCAGCTCTTGAAGTTTCCTTGCGCACCTAAACAACCCCATGCCAAAACAATATTCAGTATGAGAACTACACAAATTGCCGTTTCCATTCCTGGACGTGTTAACATAGTGCAAATTTTGGGGGTTCTGAAGCTTCATGACAATTTTAGGTTATTTGCTTTACACGGATAAGTGGCGACTTCTCTATTGCAGACCTCAGAAATTGCAAAATTTCGTAAAAAAATACAAAAATATACAGGGTATTTCATTTGGCAAAAATTCGGACTTCTTAAATTTGCCAATTTTCAGCACCTTGTATAGCATTAATAATACCCACAACCCGTATTTTACAGTCGAAAGGTAACTCAAGAAAAACATTATTTGTTGGTAACGTTTATTTCATTCATTTTTTTTCTGTTGCTTAGAGCAGCGATCTCTAAACTTTTTTAATCGCATACCCCTACTGTGAAACTTAGTAGTGGACAGCGTTTTCCGTCGACTTGATGCGATCCTGCTTAACAGCAAGTATGAACAAGTGCTGTGCAATTTAATGTAAACAGCACTTACACTAACTGAACAATGAACAGTTTTTGCCAATAAACCCAGAAAAAAAAAGGAGATGGCTTTGTTAACAAAACAGAGTCAATTAGAGGTCCTCAGGGTACCACAACTTTTTCAAATACCCTTAACCTTTTCCGACGAAGTTAAACGTTTTGCTGTTACATTTGATAAAAATCTGAATTGTGAAAAACATACTCAGACAAGGATTGAAAAAGTAAAGGTGGCCGATTGGTAATGCCGCCCAGTGACAAGCAGGGTATGTGACCTTCACCAGAGTTTGTTTTCATTAGAACAATGCTTTTCTCCATAGTGCTACGCTGGTAGCCCAGACTCACACCCCAACTGCAGTTTTGCAGGTTACTCTGGATCTCCTCGCAATAGACTTTTATGTGGAGGAGGTGGCACTAAGGCCGGTTCTATGGTTGCGGTTGAAGGAAAAATTTGCAGGCACTGGAGGGAGAGATCAAAGGATCCTGAGAAAGGTTGTACATGGCACACTTCTATAGAGATTAATGGCAGACTCTCTTGGCTAAATTTATTTTTAAGGAGTATTTCATCCTTGCAAAGGCTGAAACTACATCTGAACTTGATACATATAAACATTTTTATACATACATCTAAAACAGCAGACGGTATAGCGGCAAATATTTTTTTCTATTTTGCGTTTAGAATAACTCCATTCTAGCACCCAAATGACGTCATTTGAGCGTTAGAATAAGTCGCTATGAAATGACGTGATTTGGGTGCTAGAATGGAGTTATTCTAAATGCAAAATAGATTTTTTTTTATTTTTCAATTTATAAAACGGTATAAAGCTGCAAAATAGAAAAAATAGTACAACTCGTTGCAGAAGGTCCTTCAAGCACATTTGTTCCTCAACTCGCCGCTATACGGCTCGTTTCGGAATTTCAAATTCGTGCTTGAATAGATGCCTTCTGCAACTTGTATTTTAATATACTATTTCAGATGACCTGGACTTTTACGAGAGCATAGTATTATGCAAATACACCACCGTTTTTCAAGTAGAGCCAATAGCTGTCATGCAAGGTGCGAACTCAATTTTGACGCTGGCAATTCAGAATAAGATCGTTAGGATAGCTAGCAACAGTAGATCTACTTTATTAGCCCTAAACAGTTACACAATTGTTTCAGGGCTGGTATTCGAATGCCACTGCACTCTGCAGCTAGCGGCAAGGCATAATATTCTAGAACTCATTTTGGTAAAAAGCCACGCAGGAAATTATAGTAGCAAATAAGTCGATGGTCTGGCGAGTCAAGGCTCGAAACAACCTTTTTGTGATCCCGAGACAGAAATTGCGCCTTTATTGACTCTGCTCTGTGCCTTAATTATGTCATATGGACAAATACCACTACGCAAGAACGCCTATTTCTATCTCATCGCACAGGATGACAAGATTCTATGCAAGATTGTCACGAGGTAAACTGCGGCTTGTAGTAGAAATACGTTCTGATTATTGCAAATTGAACAAACAGGCATGTGAGGGATCTAGTTGACGACCCAACCTGTCGAGGGTACAATCTTTAAGTCCAGATGGTAGAGCATATTCTCCTTGAATGTCTTACACTCACTTCGATAAGAGCATCCATGCTGAGGGTTTTCTGGCTTGACATGGCCCGGATCCACAGCACCCCTTAAGTTAGTATTCTCAAGGTCTATCTGCTTGTGAACGTCGTTCACCCTTTCTCTATAATCCAGAATCCAGAATCCAATACTCTTTTAGAAATCACCTTGGCAGAATGTTTTTTATTTATCTAAACGTCAGAACCGTAAAAAAGGAACAAAATAGCCCTTTTTAATTAGCTTTGTTTTCCTCATTAAAGACTTGTTTATTTTTCATCTAACTAACATATATGTGGAAACAAATTTAATGTTGTTTCTAGAAAGTACTAGATGAGTACCAATGATTATAAGCATCTTATGTAAAATATGCTAAACAAACGAAGTGTAATGTTATATGCTTTGTAAACATGTAAAAGTAAAAAATAGTTGCATTAACAAACTATTATAAGAAATCGTTTAACAGTAAAAGAGACAAATGGCATTTATTATGAAATATTGACAGGTGCGACTTCTGAAATGTATAATTCCCAGTAAATGCGTAGCTGTGTCAACATAATCACGCCTCAAACGATTTCAGAGGAACGTATTTCACATATTACGTTTGTTGCACTATGTAATTAATGCAGTATGTACTTCAAGAAGGGCGCGAAAACAGTGAAATCGATAAGGAGTCAACGAAAAATCTGGAGGACAAAATCTGTCCTGACGGATTTAGGCCGCATGGCATTGATAGAAATTATTGGACAGACAAGGGGCTGCATTAAGATAATTTTGAATGCCATTTCAAAATCATTTCAATTTTGCACAAGTTGTTTAAGGTAAAAATAGATGTGTTGTAATTATAACTATTGATATTACGATTATTATCCAAATATACTGTAGCCATCGTCGCATATATGTATGTATATGCATATGTTTACGTGTAGGTGCGGTAAAGTTATTCGTAGGGTACATATTTATTATATTGTGGAAAATAAACAGATACATATTTTATAGCCGATGAAGCAGTCCTCATGGTATATACTGCTAAAGCTGCAGTAGGTGTTTCATAAATTGGTTACAATCGTCAAAGTCATCATCACTATCTTCGATAACCCCCACTGCTGACATAGGTCTACTTATTTTCCATCCGGTATTTTCGACCATGAGGTGTTTCAATCTAATTATCCGTTGCTCTTTTCAGATCATCAGACCATCTTATGGGGGGTCTCAACTCCAGTATCCCTTTCGTCCAACTGTTGGCCTGCATCCTCTCTACATGGTCTGCCCAGCTTCATTTCAGTTGTTGTATTCTCTGTACTGCATTAGTCGCTCTTGATCTATTTCATCTATTAAGAGTTATATCTATGTTACATCATAAAACGACTTTTACGATGTTAAAACGCTTCGGGGATAGTCTAAATGGGTCGCTAGGACACGTTAATATTAAAAAAAAAGAAAGCTTACTCTAACCACGCCACAACTTGCTGTAACAGGCAGTTGTCCGGCTATTTGCTCGGGGAGAAGGCCGGTTCGGATCAACACGACGTAATTTAGAGCGAAATGCTGTCACTATAGGAGTTGATTGTAATCTAAATAAGGGGGGGGGGAATTGAGCGTCACGAATTTCATTGCCAAAATGGCGAAGAAACTTTCCGTCTCGTCGTCATAGAAATTTGAAGTCAGAGAACTGACGCTCCACTTCGACGGACGGACGGTAGGAAACTACCTTTGCTGATTTATTAGCTTCGCCGGTCATCTCACAATCCATAAACATAAAAAAGCACAAAACATATACATCATCACCTGTAAGTATCATAAATATAAGTCCAAGAAGTTAAAAACGAATGCAAATCTATTAACATTTAAGTATGCCGGCAGATATTTGACATAAACAGTTGTAAAGGATGGTTAGTAACTCTAAAATCTATTTAACAATGCGATGTGTGACACAAAAGTACATTGGTTACATTAAAACGACAAAAGTAAACAAACCGCACAAAAACTTTGTATGTTATAGGTTATAACGCAACAGTAACGACAGTGTATTCTCAAAGTAGGTCACGCGCGTCGGCTCCTAAATACGGTGGTTGCTACGCATAAAATTACCTCACTTTCAAGACGACACAAGATCGTCGGACAGACGCTCTAAAGTCCCCGAGTAATAAAACACAGTAGGTCACAGTACCTAAACGATTGCCGGCGAAGTTGCTGATCCCTGCAGCCGAAAGACCCTCCGTCTCGTTGTCTTCCCTGCAGATGGTTAAGAGGACAGCGTAGATTACTGGTCGTCGAAAGGACGTTGTAAAAAGAACACCCAAGAAACTGGGCTTGGCTCGTAGATCTTCGTAACGACAAGTATTGGGAATAGGGCAAAACGATATCTAATTACCACAGCTCCCCAGATTTGGCACGTCGGAAAACCGTAGTATCTGCCCAAAGCGTTGATAGCACAACCAGTGCTACTATACAACGGAGAGGATTGGTTCGGCCATAACACCTACATTCTCCAAGGGCAGTTCAACTACACACACGGTATGTTACTAGGTTCACAGATTGAGTCTCTTACAATGAAATGCACCACAAAACCATATGAACAATGGCTTCAGATTAATTTTAAAAACAACAGCATAGCGGCAGAAGCCCCCGAGAGGTCGACATAGCACAACTACTTCGTAACACTGCCGCTGGGTCAATGCTTCGAGACGAGTGTCAAGACGCGGGCTAAAGACAAAAGGGAATGGGGCGCTTTCGCTTGCTTTCCCTGTCCCACTCAGGCAAACGATTCGCTCTAACACAACATTACAGCGGCTTCTCAGAGTGGAGCTTAACCACTAGATTAATATTTACCATGTGACGTTGGAGGCCATCTGGGCAGCGTCGCATACGAGCAAACGATCAAAACTGCACTATACTAGAACGAGCGGGAAGCGCCGGCATTTGAATTTGAAAAGGGAGCGCGGAATTTCCAATATTTGAAATAACCGATGCGGGAAAAAGCGCGGATATTTGAAATGCAAGTGCGGAATTTTAAACTGGTCTTAACATGTTCGATGCTCCTTTGTGTAACTTTTATTTTTTATATTGATTTCTTAGTTAAAATAAGTCTATCGGCTCCATATGTAAGTACTCCCTGATCGAAAACTTTGCATTCAAGGAATACAGTGATATCTTTTGATTTCAATAATATGGATGCTTTGTTAATAGTTAGTTGCAGCCCATGGAAGCTAGAAACAATTGCAACAATTGAATGTCGCATTAGTTAACATTCGTTACCCCCACAATTGTCAAAATTATCGATTTCCTTGTGAAACGTAGTTAAGTTTGTAAATTAAGTAGTTCTGCATTTTAATTCAGTTAAAATGAGCATTCCGAGAACTGCTTTTAGAGCTATGACTTTTTATGACTATAAGAGACAGTTAGGATACCAGAAAAGCCATGAAAATTTGATAGCAGCTTTTGGCGATGCTGCCCCTTCATTATCCGCTGTTAGTCATTGGTTCCGCGAATTTCGACGAGGGCGAGAACTGCTAGAAGACGAAGCAAGACCTGGAAGACCTGCAGAAGTTGCCTGTTCAGCAAATGTTGATCGTGTGGCAAGCTTGATTCAGTCCAATCGAAATATTACTTATAGGGAGATTCAGGAGGAAGTGAAGATTGGATCCTCGGCGGTGAATACCATTTTGCATAAACATCTTGGGGCAAGAAAGCTATCAAGCCGTTGGATACCGCATTTGCTCTCAGAAAGTCAAAAATAGGATCGAGTAGACTGGTGTAAATTTATGTTGCAAAAATTTGACGGAGGAGCTTCCAAGCAAGTGGCATACATTGTAACAGGTGACGAATCTTGGGTATACAGTTACAACCCTGAAACTAAACAGCAGTCTAGTGTTTGGGATTCGAAGATGAAGACTTGCCCACACAAGTAATTCGTGGCAGAAGCGTCAATAAGAAAATGATTGCTGTGTTTTTCCGCCAAAGTGGTTCTGTTGTTGTTATTCCACTTGAAGATCGCAAAACTGTTAATTCTGAATGGTACTGCGAAGTGGCTTTATCACAGATGTTTGGAAAATTACAGACAGGTCGCCAAAGGACCGGTTTGCGTAACATCTTAGTCCATCATAACAACGCATCCTCCCACACTGCTGCCAGAACATTGGATTTCAGATACAGAATTTCAAACAATTTTTGAGGACCTTTCAGAAAATGAAGTTTCCGATTGTTTTAAAAAGTAGTTTCAAAGAATGCACAAGTGTATTAGTCTGAATGAAGAATAATTTGAAAAACAATTAAGATTTTTTGTTAAAAAATGCAACGGTTTTTTAATAACTAACAATTTCCAGCGCAACCCTCGTATATGACGTAGTTTTCCAAATACAGCCCATATGAGAGTCTATAAGGTAATTCCTGAGTTTGATTGATTTCCTGTTGCAATTGTTTGAGGTCGGGTGACTGAGTACTTCATTAAGGCTGTAGCTTGACGGTAAATATGTTGTAGAGCACCTATATACCTGAAATATATGCGGCATTCGGTTAGTGCCTGTAAAAGTTTTGTATGGTCGACCTAGTCAAACTTCTTTTTATAGTGCACCAATATACGGAAAAGCAACTAAGCAACTTACGAAAACAGCACAATGACATCTAAGCGTGAAGAAACACATGTCATAAAATGCTTATAATAAATAACAAAGAAGAAGAACTCTTTTATAGCTTCCTCTCGTTGATCGTGATGGGTCTTGAACTTTTCCTTTGTTTCCCCGTTTCCGTTACCGTATTATCATTCAATACGCGAGATTTTTATCTGGTACTAGGAGAATGTTTCTACGTTAAGTAACTCGTCAGCAGCTACTCTACGTTGAGATTGGGACCTGCAACGTTTTCTGTTATGTAAATGGTAAAGAGATAAGGGAACCACAAAGCTTGCGTCAATTCAAATTCAAGGGGAAAACGAATCATCAAGCTGTTATGAAAGAGACATGGAGAGACGACGAAGAGAGGTAGCATCATTAAGGAGTCTAATATCAATCATTCAGCTAATTTAACACAAAAAGCTGTGTACAACATTAAGTTACGTTATGATGCTCAAGCTGAGTGGTCACTGTAACCTCTATTCAAGTATATGTCCTTAATTGTGTATAGACTAAAGAAGAAGAGGAGGATTTCTATTTCCACATTAAAAGTGTACTGAAAAAACATCAAGAAGCACGAAGTCATTTTTATAATAGGAAACACGAAGATTCAATTCGTGGGTTTTGGCTGTGAATACGATGCTCTTCCATGCGTTCCTATCCTGTACTTCAAGTTGCCAGTTATCAACGGTTATAATTCTAAGAGTCGTCTTCCCACTGGTGATTCGTAGAAAGTGTCTTCAATTAGGCGCATTCGTACTACGTTATCTTCCCATCTCAGTCGTATAGATTTTACGACCCGCACCAACTTCTCGTTTCCATAGAGTGTCTTTAGCTCTTAGTTCGTACGAATTCTCCATTCACTGGTCACCGCGTCACGACAGGATCCATATATTTTTCGTAAAATGAGTCTTCCAAACCTTAATATAATTCGTTCTTCTTTTTACTCCCTCGGCTAAATAATGAAAGAAGTATTGCAATCGCGAAAAAATCACCTTCCGATATTTCTTCAGATCTTCACGTTTCAGGATCCCCGTCTGTCTGTTGGCAGTAGCACTATTTGTTGGATGAAGACAATATTTTGCATACACATTATATATCTACCTGACATGAAACCGAGAAAATTTCAGACAAATATATACACGGTGAGCACCTTAAAAAAATTTTTTGTTTATTTTTGCTTTAACGTAGAAGGAGATGAAAGTAATAATTTGTACATTGCTCAGGCTTGATTCTTGCAAAAAATGGGACCCAACAGATGCAGGATAAATGCTGTATGCGATAAAAAGGAGCAAAAAATAAGTGCGTTATGTTAAATATAGCTGCATCGAAGAAATTCGAAGCGTCCCAGTGGCTCACGAAGCGAATGCCCACTTTACCTGTAAACTACCGCCGAACAATGAAACCAGTCCGCCGGCTCGTTCATAGGCGCTGAATTTCGAGACCCATCACCGGTAATATTTTTATTTTTGCTTTAATTGAGATACAGTTGAAAGTAACAATTTGCAACATAGTTTAGGCTTTACCTTTGACGAACCCAACAGATACAGCATAAATACTGTAAAGCAGAAAAAAGTGTTAACAATGAGTTCTATTTACGGTAGCCGGGACGCACAGACTCAAGAAATGCTGCGTAGCGCATGTAGGGATAGCGCGTTCCCTTGCCACATCCCGCTAATAGTTGGAATTGCAGTAGCAGCCGCCTGCCCTTCGAATTCGACCACCGGTACTGTTTTTTTATTTGAAAATTTATGTAATTTATTAGAAACGTGAAGATATTTTTACTCCTAACTTAATTTGATCTTTAAAATTATTTAGTGTCACAAAGTCTACTTACGAAGGAAGTTCTGAGTAAAGCCTTTTACAGATTTTTTATTAAGTGTCCATGATTCGCACACGCATGCTGTTATTGACCGGATGCATGTTTTATACACTTGGTTCGCCGTGAGTATTTTTTACTTAAAGATGTGCAGTTTGTAGTAGGCAATGTTTCCACTTTGAATTCTTGCTTTTATTTCTTCTGCGATGGTATTTTTCTTATTTATAATGACTCCCAAATATTTAAATTGTTGTACGCACTCGAAGTTGTAATCGTTCATGTAGACATTTTTCCCGAATATTACTCTAATTAGTTGTTTTAATACAACCATGTATTTTGTCTTGTCGTCATTCATACGTAGTCCTACTTTTCGTGCTTCTTCTTCTAGTTTGTAAAATATTTCACGAATATCAATTATTCCTTTAGCTGTTGTGTCCACGTCAACCACATATTCCAATTAACCTTTTCCCTTCTCCAATATATCCACTAAAATCTTTTGTTGTGCATGCTCTAATACGCTTTTTCAGTGCAAGGTTAAATAATAGTGTCTTCCTGCTTTAAATCTGTCTATTTTCTCTGATCTCTTTTTTCCTACCTTTACACTGCATGTTGAACTTTATATGAAGGTTTTGGTCACTTAAATAAGCTTCCCTGATATGCCAAACTCTTTCATGCTGCCCATAGCTTCTTCTTTGATATACTGTCACAGGCTGGGCGTAAATCTATAAATAACTGATTTACATCCCTGTTGTATTCTCAGTTTTTCTCCAATATCTGCCGGACCATAAATATCAGGTCGTTAGTCGAACCGCCTTGCCTAAATCCGCACTGATATTCGCCTAGTATATCTTCTGCTTGGGGTTTCAGTCTTTCTAATAACATTTAAGGTAGTATTTTGCAGGTTGCGCTAATTAGAGCTATGCCTCTGTAGTTTCTGCCCTGGGGTTTGTATCCTTTCTTGTGAATAGGGCATATTAGACTGTTTTGTCAATCCTTAAATTTCATGTGTTTGTTATATCAGCTTAATTCAATCGTTTATTTTCTTATATGTTTTATCAATTTCGCTGTAATGTTGCGTTCTTTATCTCCGCCTATATAGGTGGTTCTACTTGTGAACTACATTTAATTATCGGTGTTTCCATAGTATACCCCCGTTCTCATTTTTAATAGTTTTGATGGTCGTTGCGCACGTTGTATTTACATATTCTCTTGCACTTTCAAAGAATTTCGTCTTAGATATTTTATTCTTACTTTCTTCTTCTATATTCTGAATTTTATTTTCCATATGTGCTTTTTTTCTTTTTAGCGGTTTCGAAGCATCCTTTCGAGTTTTTCGATACTCCTCTTTGTTGTTTTGTCTTGAATTTTTTTAATATTTGATTCTTTTATCATTTTTTTTTCTTCAACTTCCTTTCATATTCTTCATCATACCATTTTTGCGCGTTTCGTGTCACGTTTCCTATTTTCTCTAGTGCAGCTTGGTTATTACTGTCTTTATACTAACCCACCTCTCATTCATATTTTCATTTTCTTCTGTATTTATATTGTTTAATGCTCCAAAAGGGAGCTGAACAAATTGCTTTAAAAATAATTAATTACAAAATTACCGTCCAACGAAATAATTGAATTACCGAAGATTTCAATTACTCAAATGAAATAGTAATTCAATTATCAATTACTTGGCAATTGTAATTGCACAACATAAATTACTTTTTCAATTACTTTCACTACACACTGTCGTCATATATTTGCATTTTGTGGTAGTACATCGTTTTAAATAAATAATTATTACGGACCAATATCATTTAATAAAGCTAGTTGTTGTCAATTGTTATGGAAAAAAATAAATTATATCTTTACCGTACTTTACGCTGTAATCTGTACTTCACGTAGACATATTTTTCACTTCTTACACAATAATTATTAGCAAGCTACAATGCTACATTCTGCACAGTCTACACTACACAAAACACAACACATGCAAATTCCATTTACAAACATACACGCCTACACCAGATATCTCTTTGCTCGTGCACAAAACTAGTTGTTATCCGAATAGTCATAGGAAATCATAAATTATACTCGGGGAATGCCCTATTGCTAACATGTAACTTAATAAGGCATTATGGTATTTTTGCGACCTGGAGATTTAATACCCAATCGAGGTTAGTAATTTAGTAATTACCAGAAAGTAATTTAATTACCACAAATAATTTCAAGCAATTTAAACACTTTAGAGTAACTCAAAAGTAATTGAGTAATTGAATGTAGTAATTAATTACTTTCAAAAAGTAATTCTCAAGTAATTTTTAAGAAAAAAGGCAATTACCAATTACAATAGCCGTTTTTTTTCAAAGTTCAATTTTAAGACAAAGCGATACAAAGGAATTTAATCAGTAATTTTATTACAAATTAATTAATTACTGCCCAGCTCTGGCTTCAAACCTATTACAAATATCTATTTGATATTCTGTCCTTTTATGGTTATCCTTTAATCTCGTGGGATTTGAATTAAACACATATTAATAGAGACAAGTTTGTAAAATGGTACACGTTTTCATTTCTTCCCGTTGTCCCCCAGAAAATTCTACACATGAGTACTACCAGAGAACACCGGAGAAATCAGATGGACTTTACTTTTTTACGTCGAACTGCAGGAAATCCACGCTAGCACAATTTGTTTTATCAATTCTTAGAATAAGAAGGGCGATATTATAGGAATGACTAGCAAAATAAAATTTACTCGTCCAATTAGATTATGAGGAAAAATGCAAAATGAGTGAGTAAATTAGAGAAACCAGAAGTCTGAACGTAACGCTGTGTTTATTCTACGTTCACAAAAAGATCAAAAAAAGTATGAGTAACAACAGGAAAAGAGCAATAATATATATTGTAATAGTACACGAAAGGCTCGTTTTAAAGGTGAAAGAGTGAGGTAAATATATTCAGAATTTTTTTAAATACTCTTGGCAATGTAATAACCTGGAATTTAACTCTGTTGATGAAGGAAAAGTAAGTTTTTCTGAAGTTAAAGCGTAGTATGCTCAACAGTTATCAACCTCAACAAACTGCCAATTCCAGTAGAATTCCTTAAAATCCTCAAAGTGTACAACGCTGGTCTGGCCCTATACATGAACACTGGTTCACTTCCATATATTGTATATATTATATTGCATAAGAAGGCAAGTACTAAATTATACGAGGACTTTATAAGACCACCAGCTTCACGACGTACACACTCGCTCCCGATCGGTCGAACCGACGAAAATGTTTTACCTGCGGTACAAAGGTTGCATGGCGTGTATGGTTTGTATTGAAACAATACGTTATTAACTCTTGTAACAAAATAAGTGACCTCCATAAAACAACTCTCACGACATTCTTCCACCTCTGTCAAGTAAATGGTTTTGCCAAGTTTCCACCATGAGGTTCCTAGGTACTTTGTGTAGAAGGATGGTACGCTCAGCAGGAGGAAGCAGGAAAAGAAGGTACTGAATTTTCCAAGTGTTAAGAACATGTGTCTACGTGGTGCACCCACCCAACAACAATAACTGCTACCATCACCGGCTCTTGCTTTATGAGGCTAGTGGAGCGATGTCTTTGGTTAGAAGCATTGGCTGAAAAAAATAAAAACTGCCGGAATCCACGCATTCCATTCGAATCGTTTATGACAAGGACTACCACAGGGAAGTGGTTCTTCATCAGGTTCATGTTGGCCACAGTAAGGAGTGAGTAGAAAATAGCTATTGCCGCGGCTTCCTCTAGTATAGCTGGAAAGATGTTCGAAGGCGGAAAGCTTGGTCATACTTTGTTTAACTTGCCGCTCAACCTGGGTTACACTGAGAGTCCTAATTGCTCTCAACAGATCGCTGCAGTTCGGAAAAAATTATGAGCGGAGCCACCGTTTTGCTTTCGGGGGTCTTCCGACAGGCTTTTCTTGCTCAGGGCTTTTCTCAGATAATCTTTTATTTGGCCCAACATCTAAATCAATTCCCTACACAACAGGAGAGGATGTCAGCACCAGAGAGCTTGTCAAGCTTCACTTGAAACTCGGCGACGAAGACGTACCTGAGAAAAAAAAATTGCCTATATCACAGCATGATAGACATTGCCAACCTCATTAATTATTACATTCCGATATCAAGAACCTAAAAAACCTGTGCACTGGCGTGCAGAGACTCGACCCTCCAGACATTCTCCAGCGCCTAGATTTGAAAGTTGGAGAACCGATATGCTGTTATGGAAACTGAACACTTCCAAACTCTGCAATGGTAATCGACAGCAGGCGAAAGCTCTGATTTACAAGGTCATTAAGGCCAGAATGTTCACAGGTTGCGGAGAAGAAGAGACACTCTTCATTCCTCGAGTGTTCCTCATTCCTTGAGACTATCCTTTTCAATATAGGAAAGTTTCCTGTCAAACCCAGCTTAACTAGGACGATCAACAGGTGGCAAGGGCAGTCACTGAAAGAGGCTGGGGTCAATTTGAATGAAGATTATTCTTCTCACGGTCAGCTTTATGTAGCCTGTTTAAGCGTCAGTTTGTCCTCTATTCCACCGGACTGGCTTTTACTTTGACCAACAGATAGATACGCATAACAGAATCGAGGTGAAGGTGAAGAACCTTTGGTAATTTTGGACATTCCTCTAGACCATTTATCTGATTTTCTTTTTCTGAATACCCAAGCTCCTGATCGTCCTTTGGTAAACCTTACCACGTACTGCAACAAGGCGCTAGACATTTTGAAAGCTTTTGAAACCGTGGAAAACACGAATATTCTGCTAGTACGCTATAAAATGTTGTGGTATTGCGAATACTTGAGTGTTTTAATTCAAGATTAAATTAGATTATTGTAATACTGCTTTAATAACTTCTTAAAATGAACATAAAATCCCCATGGTATAGTCAATACTTGGGTATAAATTCATTTCCTTAAAGTTACTTATTCGATTTTCAAGAATGCATTTTTTTTTGTTTCAGGTATGATAGATATATGGAGCGAAACTTCTTTTACTGTACACAGTCCATATACATTCTGTCCCACATTCTCGGGGTTATGTGCTACAAATATCAAAATGGAACAGTAATGAAACCATCCCGAACTATTAAAGTTTACATCCTATTTCACATTATTAGTATATCTACAGTAACCCTAGCAACTTCAGCATACAGATACGTCTACGATATTGATGGAATGTCGACTAGCATGTACTCTTTAAATTTTTCGTCTATTTTTGTGCAGTCGTTTTTGGCAGCATTAACAATGTACTTTAGCATAACCAGACATCCCAAAATATTTAAAGAGTTTTTTACTAAAATTACTATAGCCGCCAAAGTTTCAAAATTTCCCGTAGAAGATTATATCAGCATTAGATCTAGAATACTAAGGAAAAGCTACACTGTGATTATTTTTATAGTAACTGTAACCGTTGTGGATAACTTTTCCTGGGCGTCCATTGAGCCTGGCATTTATTGGGCCTTTATTGAATACTGGCAAACGTTTTATGTATTTACAGTATTTTTGCACATAGACTCGGAAACAGAATTCGTCAAGGAAGTAATTAATCATTTTAACAATACTTTCAATTGCAAAGTATTTAAAATACAACGTTACATGGACGTTCCTTTGCTAAATACTGACATACACAAATTGTTTGATATTACTGATTGCGCAAAAAGCTACTACTTGATATGTGATGTAATTCAGTTAATCAACGATATGCACGGTATTCAAATAGTTTTGCTTTATATAACAGTAATTCTGTGCGTTCTGATCGCTTTATATTATACCATAAATCTAATCTATACGGTGGACGAAAGTCTGGAGGATGAAGCTGGCTACGCCTACCTTACTGCAACAATTCAAATATTTTGGGCTTTGGGTTATTTAGTAAGTTTATAAAATGCGTTTAGTTCCTTGTAATACTCGTATCATGGCTTTTCAGGTTGTTGCAGGAAGAATTTCCGCTCAATGTGCGCTACTACACCGCCATGTTGAAGAAACTAAAATAATAGCTAAACGGGCCCTAGCTCAGCTACATATAGACAATGAATACGGATGTAACACTACTTTGCTGAGACGTACGCTCCAACTGATTTCCAATTCCTGCGCAAACACAACAATTTCTGCCAACGGGCTATTTCCCGTTAACTTTACCATGCTGCTCGCAATTATAATGACTGTCACAACTAACATTGTAGTAGTAATTCAAATTGCTATGCTAGTATGATTGTATAAGTTTTTATGATGATGTAAATTACAGTAATTAAAACAGTGAGACGCTATGATTGCAATTTATTGTAGAGCTACAAGTAGGTACGTAGTAAGTAGAGTCCCTGTATATAGTTACATAAGAGTTGAGACAACGAGGGAATCCATTGTGATTGGTGGATCACGCGCGTCGTATATTTGAATACTCATTGCCTTAGAAACAGTTTCACGTTAATCAAATTTGACAAATTGTTCATTAAAGTCAAAACTTGTCACTGAAAATGTAATAATATGTGTTTTTTATGCAAATATTTGGAGCTGCACGTTTACCTAAGTGTCTGAAATGACGAGTTGCTGTATAATTGGCTGCAAAAACAGATCCGAACAAGGTATTCTATTAAAAAAATCTTAAAAACAGAGAGCTAAGAGCAGCATATCAAAAATAGTCCATTTTAATGAAAACCAGTGGGAAGAAGTACGGCTGTTGAGATATCTGCTATACGAAATGTGTTTACATATTTCAGTTTGTTAACACTTGTTACTCATTTCTGATACAAACAGTACTCCACGCTATGTTTTGAGTGCTTTGAAGTAGCAGCAGAAATTTAAAAAACGTCTTTTAGATAAAACGATCTAGTGACTTTCAAACAGTATAACTGCGCATGCATGTTTTGGATCAAATTTGGCCGCTGACGTTTGTGTTTTCTCAACTCTTATCTAACTATATACAGGGTCTCTAGTAGTAAGATATGTAGTAGGCTGGTTCGATTTTCTAATTTTAAAAGGCCTGTGGTGGGAAAAGTTGTGCATTGGTCTGAAATAAAATAGTTATTTTCATGACAAGCGTCTAAAGTAGCAAATATCGTGCGAGTGTTGATTAGACAAACGAGGGCGTAGCGAAGCGAAGCCCGAGTGAATCTAAAACACGAGCACAGATATTTGCACTTTCAGGCGAGTTATGAACACTATTTTTTAGACGACCACTCAAAGTAAATTCTATTTTTAAGAATTGCTTTTATTTCGTTTGCAAAATTGATCGTTATATTATTATTGGTACAATTATAAAAAATTAGAGCTTGTTGGAAGCAGAGCAACGAATAAAGCAAAAGAGTCTGTATTATTTGAATCACGGTCTGCTTAATTGTGTGACAAACGTCAAAGTGACGTTTGTCACACAATTAAGCAGGCCGTGATGTGAATAACTTCGTGCCGTTACGATATGACTAGCACGATATAATATCGTGCTAGTGTATGAAATTGTCAACTTTCTGTAGTAGGCTGCTGTCGCGATAATGTTACTTTCATACGTGGTCGTCTAAAAATACTTTTTCACGCCCATTAGGGATAAACCTGTGTGCCTCATTTGCAATGAAGCTGTAGCAGTATTCAAGGAGTTCAACCTCTCACGACACTTCATGACAAAACATAAGAACGCCACTTATGGAACTATGACCCAAGAAGAACGGAAGCAAAAAGCAGGAGCTCTACGTAATAAACTGTTAGCTCAGCAAAATATTTTTTTAAAACAATGCTGTTCTCAAAAGCTAGCTACACATGCAAGTTACGTTGTTGCATACAATATTGCAAAATGTAACAAAGCATTTTCTGATGGTGAATTTGTAAAAACTTGTATGCTCCAAGTGTGTGACATCTTGTGTCCTGACAAAAAAAAAGGATTATGAGACAGTAAGTTTGTCTCGAAAAACAATTTCTTCTAGAATTGAAGTAATTGACAAGCAATTAGTCTCGCAACTAGAATCAAAGATAAGCCAATTTAAATTTTGTTCTTTTGCGTTGGATGAAAGTGCGGACATAACTGACACAGCTCAGTTACTGATATTTATAAGAGGAATTGATGACAACTTTTGTGTAACTGAAGAATTAGCTTGCATGCGTTCATTGAAAGGAACGACAAAAGGATCAGACGTTTTTCAAGAATTTCAAGAAACTATCACGTCTTTGAAAGTACCTTTGACCAATATTTGTAACATAACTACTGATGGAGCACCGAATATGACCGGGGCGAAATCTGGTTTTGTAGGCAAATTCAAGGAATCATTTTCTGAGAACGAAGTTGTGTTTCTTCATTGTGTCATACATCAAGAAGCTCTGTGTAAATCTGCTCTAGACATGAAACATGTACTTGATGTTGTTATTAAGCTTGTTAACAACATTCGTTCACGAGCACTCAATCATAGACAATTTCGAGAGTTTCTTAACTCATTGCAGTCTGAATATTCTGATATACTTTACTACACTAAAGTAAGGTGGCTCAGTGCAGGATGGGTTTTTGAACGAGTTTGGGATCTAAGGGACGAAATAATATCTTTCATGGAAGAAAAAGAAATGGATGAATGTGAACATTTGAAAGATATTGTATGGCTTTCGGATTTTGAATTTTTTACAGATCTTCTCAGTCACATCAATAAATTGAACCTTAAACTCCATGATATTTGGAGTCATATCAGGGGTTTCAATATGCAATTGGATCTATTTTCCAAACAACTAGTCAAGAAAGACTTTACTCATTTTCCTAAACTAAAAACTATTGCAGTTACAGAAGATAAACTTAGAAGCTATGAGAAGAGAGTGAAATGTCTCCATGAAGAATTTGAACGAAGATTCCAAGACTTCAAGGTTATTGAACAGGACCTGGAGATTTGTAGCATGCCATTTAATGTGGATTGTGGATCAGTCAAACCAGAATTGCAGCTAGAACTGATTGATTTGCAGTGTAACACTGAATGGAAGCAATTATTTCTTAACTCTTCTAAAGTTGAGTTCTACAAGGCCCTGCCAAAATCGAGTTTTCCAAACCTGAAATCTCACGCTCAGAAAATAATTGCGATGTTTGCATCTTCCTACATCTGTGAACAGGTGTTTTCTACCATGAAGCTTCGTAAAAACAGCGGTAAATACCGATTGACTGACGACCATTTAGCTTCACTAATACGAATCAGCTCATCCCAGTTTCTACCAAATTATGAACAACTTTTAGAAGCTCAGTCACAGTTTCATCTGTCACATACGCCTTCATACTCATCTAAAGAATAATAAATGTATGTAACTTTTTTATAGCATATTATAATATAAGTTGTGTATGATGTTAAAGTCAAAAATAAAGTTTAACACTTAAAAAATCTGTTTTGGTTTTTTTTCCGGCGCGCCTGGATATTTTTTTATTTTATCTGGCCCTCCTCTTGGAAAGTTTGCCCATCACTGATCTACAGCATAGAAAAGTAAACGACTACAATTTTCTATTGCACATTAAAATTTTAGCATGGTTACTAGTGCTTTTGTGATTAACTATACATTTGATAGGGGCGTAACAATTTCTAAATGGTATCTATCTGTTACTGTAGTAACCATTTCTAAAAGCTAATTATACAATAGAAGATTGTAGTTGTTCACTTTTCTGTGCTTCCGATCGTAAAGTGTGTTAAAAAACCGTTATCAAGTGGCCGTGTTTATGGATTGCGTATGCACACAACCTCAGTTTGGTAACTGATAACTAAAGTGGCCGAGAGCGTTGAATTCTGGGTAGAGCGATGTAATAATTTCCTTATAAATACATAACCTAATTTTGACAAGTTAGTGGCAACTCAAGTAAATCAGCGCGCTGAATTATGGGTAGAGCTATGCAATAATCACTTACAATACCATGAGTAGTCAAAGTTATGTCGAATATTTTTGCTGTGGTATCACGAATGTCCATTGCACTTAGGTTCGATTAGGACGAGTGCGCTAGCAATAAATCTAGCAACAAA
This sequence comes from Agriotes lineatus, assembly GCA_940337035.1. NCBI lineage: Eukaryota > Metazoa > Arthropoda > Insecta > Coleoptera > Elateridae > Agriotes > Agriotes lineatus. The sequence continues at coordinate 34,880 of CALNHX010008168.1, forward strand.
CTACTCAATTTCTATAGTAACAGAACACTAATATTGACTTTTTCTAATAAAAATAACATTTGTTTAAAATATTCACTATACCACTAGTGAAAATTGTCGATTATTTTCACTAGTGAAAATTGTTGATATAGTTCACGCTAATTGGTGCAAATAACAAAAATACTAAATTATGATTGGTTAATAGTTAACATGAAGGGGTTAGTTGAATAGTCACCGACATGCAGCTGTAAGACAAAATATAGTTCAAAGCCCCCTCGATAACGTATTTTTGAATGCACGTTACCTTGGAGGATAGGGGAATAATTCTTGTTATTTTAGGGGGTCACTTAGTGGGTTGGATGCCAGTGATGGACTTGGGGGTCGACAACCTCCTCTGCAGTGCGCAGTGCTGAAATTTAAAACTATCTTGTTTCATTATCTCTGATATAGCTATTGATTTTCTCTGCTAGATATCCGACCAACTGCTAATCCATTCCTAACGACCAAACGTGGCGCATAGCGCGATCCCCTCTACTGCGTGTAGCCACAAACCAACGGTTGTGGAAGTTTTCAAATTGACTTAACAGTTTTTTAACCTTATCCAATAGAAGATTAGAAAATCTGCTTACGAAAAAACGAGCGACACACATTGTTGATTTATAGTGGGACAGAAATATAAAATCCACGCTATAGTACTGCAGTAAGACTATACTTAATAAAATAAAATAATTTACAATTATAAACGAAGTTTTAACCGAGAACACCTAAGTATTCTGGTTATCTTTGAAATCACAAGTACAAGAAGTATCCAATGCCATACAAGTTTTATAAGCTGCCATAAAAGTTTTATATGCTGCCATAAAATGAAAAGAGCTTGATGATGATGTTAGATAGGTTGAAGCAACTAAAACAGTATTTTCCAATTTACGCATATAAACTTTTCAAAGCAGTTACCATCTGTAGTTTTTCTCTAAGAATCAGCAAGTCAGTTTATCGATATCTTCTATATCAATAATGGCATGTGCCACTTCTAGAACAACCTCCCCCCCCCCTTACACACACACAAGCAACTTCCCTTTTTACTCCTTACTGCACCCCCTCCCTATGTAATCTTCTTTACAATAGTATTCGTACTGTACTATCAGTCTTGTGCAAGGTTATATATAAAAATACCATTATGTTTAGTTATACATAGTTTACTATTATTTACTTACTTTACAATTTAAAACAAATAAATATGTCTTTTGAACTTACATGTTTTTTTATAATTTCATGTTTGGGTTCCCTGTTGAAAAAGTAGCTTGGTAATTAATTTCAATCATTCTGACAGATGAAAACGGCTGTTTACAAATAAAAGCGGATTCAAAAGTGTGGGAGTTGAGTGGGAAATAAATTCAAACATCCGCATAACTTTGACTACTAAACTGATAACGAAGTAATGTCATTATATTTGCTGTTAAATGAAGTACGCATGATGTTTTAGGTCAATTATTTAAATTTTCGTTCCAGGAGGATAATGATTTAGGTGAGATTAGTGAACAGTTCAATGTTTCCCTTATACTGAAAGTCAGCAAACCTAGTTGCAAAAGAGTTTTGTAATATAGATGAAACGTTTGTAGCTCCCATAATTTGTGGCGTTTTCAGATGTGGTTACTTGCTCTTGGAATCAAATGGTTTGATACAGTGTGTTCTGGACAAAGTCGTAAGGAGAACGTAAATATTTAAACAGACAGGACGACATTCTAACTTCAAAGTTAAATTATACAGTATCATAACTTCTAGTCATTATAGTAAAACTAGTATTTCTTTGGACCTCGCACAGCTCCACTATCGTTCAAAAGCTTTATAGAACATTTCCGTAAGTTTTTATTTTTATGGAAATTTGTCAGAATGAAATCCCCCCCCCCCCCCCGAAATGCTTGGATAGATACTGACTTTGAGGTGTCATTTTTGAGTAAGAGGGAAATGTGGTCTGTAAGGATGATCAAAATCGTTGGTCATTTAAAAAAATAGTTTTTTAGCATTTTGAGCCTCTTCACACCGAAGCGTAAACAAAGATTGGTATCATCGTTCTAAAACTTCATAAAACAACTCCGTAAGTTTTCATCGAAATTTGTCTGTATGAAATGTTTTTGAGTAGATACTGACTATGGGGTATCACTTATGAATAAGAGGGAAATATCATCTGCGAAGATGATAATAATCGATAAAGGTATTTTTGAGATTTTTGTTATTTTTTAACTTTTGTGTTGGGTATTTGGGTTTTCTAACACTGTACGGTGCATCGCATTGAAACAAAGTAGTATAGTTCCAAACCTTTACATGGAAGGTCGTCTGTGTGAAATGTGTACCCGTCCACCTCACTTATCAGTAAGAGAAAAATGTTGTCTGTGAAAATGATTAAAATAGTTAGTCGTTTGTTAGGAAAAAAATTGTGGTTCTTTCCACATTTTTTTGAGTATTTGGGTCTCCTGACACATGCCTGTTGCCAAAGATTTATAGAACATTACTGTAAACAGTTTGAACGGCAGCTGTCAATGTTTGTTTCGTCAAGTTTGCCCGCCAAGCTTATCCAGTCGCTAGCAGTCTCCCGCTGTCGGCGAAGCTAAGCTGAACCTGTTTTATAGGTTAAGTAGTGTATGTTGTGAATTACCGCCAATTTTGAATAAGTTAAGCGACGCATGTTTTAAATACTCGAGAATTGATCGCTTATGCAGACTTAATTTTTGAGTGCATCTCTATTATAAGTGCGCAGCAAAATGAGGCTCTCTTGTCATCACGCTGACGTTTTACTTATAGCATGATGTAACGTCACAAGCAGGCACCCTTCCTAAGGATTCTTTTAGTTAACATCTTTTGTTGCGATTCTGGACTTCAATTGAGGTCTGCCTAAATGCATTTAATGTGTTGTCTTAATATACTGGTTTTCAAATTACCTGTTGTATAACTTATTTGTAAAGCGAAATGCAGTTAGATACATTGAAGAAATTACGACTTGGAGCTAAGCACCCTAATGTATCCGAAGAAAATTTTTCTTAACCCATTCCATTTCCGACAGACACATCTAGTTGCGCAAATCAAACGGACCTGTTCTTTGCATCTTCCAGGAACAATTGTTTGTGGCTATCGTGAGCGAGCCTTCTCTTTCTGTCTACAACCTCCTTCCACTGATCTATTTTGAACCCCTTTTTGAGCTTGTTGCCGGCCATAATCGGATTTTCCGCCGTAAAAAATTCCATTTTTTATGCTCTTGATCTTGCCGCATGCCTCCTGTTGGTCACCACTGTCCTATACAAATAAATATACGTAACTTCAAATAGAATCTGGTGACAGTTTCCTACATTGAACAAGTAACACCTGAAAGTTTAATGAAGGATATATACTCTAGTTGTGTGTTATATAAAAATTACTTTGTGATGTGACATAAAATTCTTCAAAGATCGAATGTGAAGCTTCAAGATTTGCTAGCGTGTATAGGTTAAGTTTTTACACAGTTACCACTACTCTTCATAGTAGTCAGACAGTGGCCACTGCGACCCAAATTAACAACGCGATGGTAAAATCTCTAAAATGCGTACTTTCTGTCTTTCACGCTCTTGTTGACATAGTGTACCACGGAATAGACTGCATAAAAGTAAAATTAGCTTAACTACCGAAAATTATAGTAAGGCAGCGGTTATGTTTAGTCTTATGATAGATTACCTGGAAACTCTTCGTTGCAATATACCGAGAAAAAATTGAGAACATTATTTTTTAAATCTTTTTTTTAGGTGAAAAAGCAGAATTAACCCTTAACTGGTACGGTGTAATTTTTTATGACGATTTTAGCATCAGTTGGTGGTTAATAGGGAGTTTTCAAGTGTCAGCTTGTCAGTACCTTCTTTAATTCACAAGAAGGATGTGCTATGATACTTCAATAATTACAATTGTTTTTATGTTCATTGTGCGAAACGAAGGAATATGATAAATGTCAATACACCTATACGTGTTTTTCGAAATTGGAAAGAGTATTTACTTTTGGTTACGTACAATGCTACATACTTTTATAGACTAAAGTAACAAGTTCAAAAAAAACATTACAATCGCCTGTAATAAAAGAATTCATGTTTTTTATTTTATATTTAACGCAAATATTTTTTTAATTTAACAAAATGAGACACCACAGTACCATTCTAGGGTTAAGAGTCTTAAAAATTTGACAAATTACGTAATATTTTGTTGACCAAGTTACAGCTGTGATTGCTGATTCTAATTTTTTATTATTTTTTTCATAAAACATATTAAATTTGTATTCCTAATGTCAAGAAAGAAGCAGTAGTCATGAAAGAAGTTCTCAAACTTCTTTCATTACGTAGCATGTAGTCAAAAAGCACGTATGGTGGCACCACCAGTTGCAAAATTGGCATCGATTTGTTATAGATTTCAATAACTGCAATGTAATTAGCTTAACAGTCCCGTCTTAAGACATGATCCTGGAGAGAGACCATTCTCGGCTATTTCAACTTCAGCGAGTTTCTGATTAGCTTCAGTCTGTCTTCTTCTGTATCTTTAGCATTTCTTCTTCTACTATTAAGCATTTCTTCAAGACCCCTTCTACACCGCCCATCCCCAAATTATTTAGTTCGTCTTCAACAGTGGTACGATTTGGTGACACCTATTTAAATACGATCAAAGTAAGTTACAGGCAGCTTTGTTCAAAATACCATTAGATGGCACTGAAAATAAGCACAGTATTCTATGGTAGTAAAGCTTATGCTGTTGCCGCTAGATATCACAAAAGGAAGTAAGACCAATCGGGGACCGAGTAACTCTGATCAATGACGATGCAGGGTGGCGAATAGAAGCAGCTTCACTGGCTTTTATATGTACGATGTAAAAATATCGTTCTTCTTATTTATAAGCTCCACAATATTTTTCAAATTTATATTCTTATTAAAAGGTGTTACTTAAAAGTAGCGGCTACGGTTATATATATTACTTTCTAATAAATTAGGACGTAGCCAAATTTTGCCTATATATTTAGTTTGAAGAAAATATAATTACGAGTAAAAGGAAAATAAGAAACGTGACCACTGTGCCCAGCTCTTCCCTAGGCTGTATTAAAGAGAGATATTCTAACGCAGTACTCGAAAAGCGAGCATCCTCATAGTCTCTAAAATGATTTTAAAATATCCCACAAAACCGATATTATATTCTGATATCCACTTAAGAATTCTATTTTGAATATCGAGTCCTAATAATTAACGATTGTATTCCAAAAGATAGAATATTGCTGGGTAAATACTGCTAACTTTTCAACACCAAAAGAGCTTAAATCCACAGATACAATAATTCAAAAGCGTAACACATCAGCAGCTACATAATTATCATAGATACTACAATGCCGCAAACTGAGGCATAACATTTTAATTTATTAGTTTCATGCATTATATAATACGATTCACGTGTTTCTAGTGGCGTATGTAAGCTAAATAATATACCACTCTGTTGTGTCGACTACCGTAGCAGCAGTATAGCAGTGGAGTCGAAAACTGTGAAGGCACGATGAAGGCATTTTCTATATTTTTATTTACATTTTTTGTAATATCGATAAATTGCTTACAACAGGTATGAACACATTAGCCAATTAAACCCATGTGAAATGTTCTCCCCAACTAACATTTATTAATACTACTATTATTATTTTGAATAATTAGTGATAGTTGCCAAAATATTTATTCGAATGTTCAAATAATTATCTGACTAATTCAGATACAACAAAAATTAATAACGAATCATATACAAAACACTCAAATTGTATTAGTTTACAGTCTTGCACGTGCACCAATTCAGTCGAATAAATCAAATATTCGAACCATGTTCAAATAATTGGAATATTCGATTAATTCAATGTATGCGAATTATTATTTATACTTATTCGAATGTTACATGGTCGGGTATTAGAGTACCTATTCGAATAATTCGAATATGATTCCCAGCTTTAGTTATAATATAATGGTAAATAAAAATATGCAACAGCTGTAACATGTAAACAAAACTCTGCTCAATAATATAAGATTTTACTACAAACTTTACCATTCTAGTTGCAGCAAGAACTGGGCACCAGTGCTCAAGCCTGTATGAAAGAAACCAATATAAATCCATCCGTTTTGAGAGATTTGGATGCAGGTAGATTTCCAGAAGACCAAAAGACAAAATGTTTTGTAAAATGCGTAGCTGTTAGAATTGGCATTATGACTGAGTCCGGGCAGTTTCAATTGAAGGATTTTTTTGCTAAAACTGAACTACCTTCTACTGCAGACAGGGATCAACTGACTAATATAGCGGAAAAATGCGCCAAAACAGAGGCGTCACCCGATGTTTGCGAGATAGCATACAGTGCTTTTAAATGCTTCATTGATGGAATTTCCAAAGCTTGAAGTTGATAAAAAAATATTGTGTAAAATTAATATGAAAAAAATTATAATATATATTTTTCTTAATTTTTACGAAGAATAGCATATCCTGTAAACACTTATATAATATTTTGTTACATTGTATCTATTTGTTTTTCATAAACAATTTCAGAAAAGAACATCATTATAATTTTTCTATGACCACTACTAAACGGAGGCCTGTTATCAATAGCTTGTAGAAGTAAAAATGACGTATTATACATCAGCGTGATAAAAGTGAAGTGGTTTTGTATTTGTGTATTTTAAACTGGAAGTGAGGTTATAAAGTTATTCTAGTTACTTCTTTCGTTAGAGGTAAAGTGTTTTTAAATAATCAAAGCATTATGTAATCAATAAAGTAAAATGTGTACTGTTATATGTACCTGCGCCGGTCACGGCCATCTCTTTACTATGACATAAATTATAACTGTCACAACTGCTTAACACGCCTCGGTTTATAGCTCAGCGGTAGGGTTACTTCAATGGCGTCGGTTTCGGAAGAGGAGGGTGGGCTTTACCCTCAGCTAGACACTGGATTTGATTGGAACAAAGTTTATTATATTTACACTACTAACTTACAGATAAGCTTATAACTAGGTAACATATATGTACAGAAAAAGAAAATGGCGGATTGGCATCCGCAGTTGGAAGCTGGTGTGGTCCTTCGGAGGCGGTGCCGGCGGCTAAAATGGCTCCGTGTCCAAATCCCACGAAGACGGCAGGCTCTCTGTCCAGCGAAGGCGATTCGCTCTAAGTCCAACGAAGGCGGTTGGCTCTAAGTCCAGCGGAGGCGATTGGCTCTAAGTCCAACGAAGGCGATTGGCTCTAAGTCCAACGAAGGCGATTGGCTCTAAGTCCAACGAATGCGGTTGGCTCTGAGTCCAGTAGATGCGGCAGACAGCTAAGTCCAGTGGATGTGGCAGGAAGCTTAAGTCCAGTGGATGCGGCAGGCTCTATGTTCAGTAGATGCGGTAGACAGCTAAGTCCAGTGAATGCGGCAGGAAGCTAAGTCCAGTGGATGCGGCAGGCTCTATGTCCAGTAGATGCGGTAGACAGCTAAGTCCAGTGGATGCGGCAGGCTCTATGTCCAGTAGATGCGGTAGACAGCTAAGTCCAGTAGATGCGGTAGACAGCTAAGTCCAGTGGATGCGGCAGACAGCTAAGTCCAGTAGATGCGGCAACCAGCTATGTCCAACGAAGGTGATAGGCTCTGGAGAGGGCTGGGGCTGGTAGATCCTTGAAAGGCTGAAGCTGCTAGCTGGTCCTGGACGGCTGGATGCTGTTGGCTGACTCTCCTTGGTTGAGTGTGTTCCTACTGCCAGCGTCCGAATATTTAAAGGGGCCAGTCCTTTGTCAGACGCGATCTCGCAGCCCATTGGTCGAGGTAGAAGGGATGTTTTGGCCCGTTTTTGATGCATTTCGAATTATCGCGTTTAATTGCTCGGCGCGATCAATTATCGACCTGATTTGTGTCGCATGGCATAGCTCGCGAAACGGCGGTCCTTTTGATACCTGATATGAGGGTGTTTGTAGCTAAATTCGCCGAATTAATTAATTTTCCCAATGCCCGTGCATATAGCGCGCACGTTATTTTTGCGTGCGCGCTCGTTGACCGTTTGAGGCTAAAATTTCATACTTGCTTCAAAAAAATTCGTCTAATTTTTCCCCGTATTTTGATACTAGACAACCCTGTCTTAGTTTATGGCTTTTGTGAAAATTTCTTAATTTAAGTAAATTCAGTCTGCAATGCTGATACATTTGTTGGTATTAATTTCTTGGCCGGCCGGTTCCAATAAAGTTTATGAGCGCCACTTTGCTGCACTTTAAAATTTCGCTGGGGTTGCCATTAGTTTTATTGTTTTATGTTTCTACGAGGGTTTTTGAAAATAGATATATTTTCTCTTTGTTTGTGCAAGATCGCGACGGCTTGGTAAACAGATGCTTTTAGGGCCCTTTGTACGGTCGCCGCTTTATGTGGCGACGTACATTTTCTTTGTTGATCTGATCTGTTTATCGGTTCGTATCATGCTAAACTTTATTAAATCGACATTTATGAATTATAACAGTAAATTTAAGGTCGTAGAAAAATATTGTACAAACTCGTGCTAAGAGTGTTATTGCACTCGACAAGTTGTGAAACTCTGCCTTCGGCTTCGTTTCATAATTTTCATGTCTCGTGAATCAACATCCACTTTTAGCACTTGTTGCATAAATAGCTATTGAGTTTCCTTTAAATACATATTAAGTTGTGCTTCTACTGAAATTTTAATTAGATTTTTTTTCAATTTATACAACTACGTTCTTATTGCACCTACTTAAAATTGTGACGCCCTTCGTTATATAAGCAAATTTTGAATATAACTTAATAAACTGCTAAAAACCATTTAAGAATATTTCATAACACGTGAAATATAATAATTGCAGATGTTGATTTAACTTCTTTTTTTTAATTGTTGCCATGATGAGCTTCAGGATGACCTGAATTGCATCTCCAGGTGTTGCAACGAATGGTTACTTCCGCTGAATGCTGGTAAATGTGTTGTACTCCACGTGTATAAGTCAAATCTGAATCTAGATTACGTATCACACCAGGATGTTTTGAGAGCTTCATTACCGCACTGAGTAATGGATATTACCGCACTCAGTGCGGTAATAGATATATAACACCGCACTCAGTGCGGTAATGAATATTAGCGCACTCTTTTTATATAAAAATACGGTTCACCGGCTCACCGCCTCGTTTTGGCAATCAAACTCGTTTTGTTAAGATGCTCATAATCAAACTTGTATCATTACGAATTTCAAAAATGCTATAAACGGCATCTAAGGTCAGATAAAGAAGATTAAAAGTCATGCTAACGAAATCTTTTCGCTGACCGAGAAATTACAAGAGCTCAGTAGCTTCGCGCGAGATCGCCCTTTTAGACTAAAATATAAGGAGCTCGCTCGCAATAGTAAAAAAATGTACCTGAAGAGTTTCATGGACAAATTCGTGTTATTTTTAAGGGTACCACCTAGTATTTTTTACCCCTGTGGGTTGGGGATAGAATAGACTCACAGTATCCCTGCTTGTCCTAAGAGGCGACTAAAAGGGTTGGAGGGAACGGGTTAGCAGCCTACCCCTCCGTAAAAAAATAATTACCGCTCACAGTAATATTTTAGCCTCGGAACCTGGACGGATGATACGGAATAACGACTCGGCGAGAGAAAGGATAAAACGAAAATGGAAAGCGACAACAATGCGACTTGGATGCTGGAATATTTTATCATGGACTCGTAAAGACCAAGAAATAATCACTGAGATGAACGCACACCGTATTGACGTATGTTGTTTGTCGGAAACAAAAAAGAAGGGGAAAGGAAGCACTAAATATCAGAATTACATATTTATCTACAGTGGGAAAGATAAAGACCAACGAGCAAAAGCTGGTGTAGGAGTACTGATACACGAGAAATTCGAAGACAACATCGACAACATTAATTACATAAATGAAAGACTTCTACAAGTCACACTAAAGTTCAATACTAGTACTATCCATTTTTTAAGCTGCTATGCACCGGACATTAGCAAACCCCAAGAAGAGAGGATATTGTTCTTCAACCAGCTTCAAGATGCTCTTGACAAGATTCCCCACAATGAAAAGCTATTTGTCATGGGAGATTTAAACTCACGTATTGGGAACGAAATTATACCCGGAATCATGCAGCAATTCAATGAAGATGTAATAAACAATAACGGAGAACTGTTAATAACAACATGTGCCCAAAACGAACTTAGAATTAATAATACCTACTTCGACCACAAGTGGCAATACAAACGCACCTGGTCAAACTCAAGAGGACAGGAATCTATCCTAGACTATATTATAACAAACCGATGCGTACACCCTACTCAGATATTGGACGTCAGAGCACTAACATCAGCAGACATAGGATCCGATCATAACCTGATTTTATGTAAATTTCGATCAAACATTATATTGAAAAAACAGAAGAAGCCAGTAGAAATAGTGACTAAATTCAACAGTGAATCCTTCTCGGATAATACAATCAAAGATTTATACAAAAGAAGGCTTAAAGCTAAGATAGAATCAAATCCAATATCCGAAGATGATAACGTAGAGCAAGCTTGGAAAAAATTAAAAAGTAACATCCTAATGAGTGCAAAGGAAGCAGTAGGAACAAGAAAAGTAAATATCAACGCAAAGAGAAATACGAAACCGTGGTTTACTGAAGAGGTTAAAGTCCTGACAAACGAGAAAAGGAAAGCATACCTTGAATACAGGAATAATCAAACACCACAAGAATATGAGAAATACAAGCAAACAAGGAATAGAGTTAACTACGAAATCTCAGCATTAAAAAGGGAATACTGGGCAAAGTTCTCTAGTGATATGGAACATGATTTATATGGTAGCCAGAAAAAAGTATGGGGCATGCTACGCAACAGGAAGAAACCCGTAAATGAATGTATAGAAATAAAGACAATCCCAAAAGAAGAGTGGGTGAGACACTTCAAACGATTATATGAGACAACTACAGCCACATTCAGCGAAAACCAAGAAGACAATCAAGAGGGTAGAATTAATGGTGTCAGCATCACCACAGATGACGTCACAAGAGAAACATCAAAATTAAAGAACCGTAAATCACCGGGTACAGACCTTATCACCAACGAAATGATAAAATATGGAGGTGAAGATCTGATAAATCAATTAACCGCACTTTTTGAAAAAATCATGCAATCTGGAACCATACCAGATGAGTGGCGTACAAGTATTACCATCCCAATCTTCAAGAAGGGTGCTAAACATGATCCCGCAAATTATAGAGGAATATCGCTGTTGAGTTGCGTTTCAAAGCTGCTTACAAGGATACTATCTACAATAATTACCCGACAAATAGAAACAAATGAGGAACAACAAGGTTTTCGAGCGAATAGATCCACTGTAGATGCAATATTTATAGTGAGACAACTGGTGGAAAAGGCCATAGAATACGACAAACCACTGTTTCTTTGTTTTGTTGATTTCACATCTGCATTTGACAGAGTTCGACTTACGGATGTAATAAATCTATTAGCAGATAATGGAATAAGCAACGACATTATTAACATTATCAAAGAACTAAACAGTAACAACCGAACCAAAATAAGAACACAAAATACAACAACAGAAGAAGTACCCGTTTCCACAGGCATCAGACAAGGAGACAGTTTGAGTCCAACACTGTTTAATGTAATAATGGACCAAATAATAACCAAAGTAAAGGAAACAAACATTGGATATAGAATCGGGAACGACAAAATACAAACAATATGCTACGCGGATGATGTGGTTCTTATGGCTGAAACCGAAGACGACCTGCAGCGCCTATTATTCCGATTAAACACGACAGCAACGACATTCAACATGAAGATATCCACCCAGAAAACGCAGTCTCTAGTAATATCAAAGGACATGATTAGATGTAAACTGATAGTAGATGACACCACTATCGAGCAGGTCAGAAACTTTAATTACTTAGGTGCCAGTATATCCAGCGATAGAAATATAAATAAAGAAGTCCGTACACAGGCATCTAAAGCTGCAAAGATATCAGGCTGCTTGCGCGAAATAATATGGCGAAACAAGCACATTAGTGTTGAAGGTAAACTAAGGATTTATAAGACCTGTGTAAGACCTATCCATACTTACGCAGCAGAGACGAGAGCTGAAACAGCAAAAACAAAGAACATTATGCGGACAACGGAAATGAAGACCCTCCGAGCTATAACAGGACACACGATACTCGACAGAATTAGAAACAACGTAATCCGAGAAACATGTGGCATAGAAGATGTAGTCAGATGGAGCAGGTCAAGACGACGATTCTGGCGAGATCATGTCGAAAGAATGGACAACCACAGACTCGCAAAGAGGGTAATGACCCAAAATCCAAATACAAAACGACCACCTGGTAGACCACAAAAGAGATGGTACGAGAGTTGGACATCGGGTTCACAAGACAATACCTAAGAGGCAAAATATAAGAAGACAGGACAATGTCCTAAATTAAGAAGAAGAAGAAGAAGAAGAAGACCTAGTATTTCTCTGCCGCTAATGTAATGGGAAACCTCCTACCAAAAGAATGTTTCTCATAGAATATGCGGAACTACAAGTCGTTTCACATATGAAAATCACACAGTAAATGTAAGAGTTCTATTAAGTTACCATTTAAGTCGACACTAACGAACGTGCAGAAATGTATAACCAAATATTAATAGACAATCCCTAAGAATTATATCTACCCGTGACGTCAGGTCTCGCGATAATTAAAATCCCTACACATCTGTTGACCTGAAAAAAACATTCTACAGGGGAAAGCAATAGCGTTAAACTGGGGATACGTACCTACTTATTTGACAACTGCAAATTTACTTCTAAAACATACAACATTTACACTAGCAAATTTAGCTTAATACGAGTACATATTCAAAATGTACGCTGAAAAACAGGTTTAACTTAGCCTGTGCAGTAATTCAATCGACCATGATTTGGGAATGCAGACGGTTGAGCAAGGGGGCTAAGAAAATCCTTGGCCGAGAACGATGGCCTGATAGCCGTAAAAACCTAATTGCGGACTCGGAAATGAAAGCCGTGGCTGGCGCCCGGGTTTTAATAAAACCAAAATTACTGGTGATTTTTCAGGTCTATGTCGGCTTGTCCAATAAAGAATAATCCCCGACACTCCAAAGATTGACTACGGGTAATCAACATCAGTCTACACTTTACTCAGTTATTTGGAAGCAATGTTCTACAAACTACCAAATAATATTTATTGAATAAGGGAAGGACTGTACTTTGGGCTTAAAATTCTAGTTCACTTATATTAAAAAACTAAATCTTATTACCGTTTAGAATTTAGGAAAGAATAGATGTGCAAAATATATATTGTCACACGAAGAACAACTGTAAATGTCAGAATGTCAGTATACACCACTGCAGGTTTTTTTTTAATTGAAAAATATCTATTTTATGTTAAAGGGAAAATGCTAAATGTCTACCCAATATAAATAAATAAATAAAATAAAAATTCATTTATTGCCTAACAACTGTTGAATTATTTAACTAAAAATATATATATATATATATATATATATATATATATATATATTTTACATGTATGTAAGTAAATATAAGAGCAATGCAATAATAAAAATAATTTAAAAAAAAAACATATTCCTTAACAAAACCACATGTTAGTAGGCAAAAAGAACTGGTTCAGCTTGGTCACAAAAGGCAACCAGCTGTTCTCCCACCAGTCCTGCAAACATTTCTCAAAACAATGAAACAAAAATTAAGTGCACTCAAACTGTCCAGCACACCCTGCAGAAGAAAAGAAAAAAAAAAAAGAAGCACACGCTTAGACTATGGCCAACAAACACACATTAAATGCAGAAGCAGTACATACACGCAGATTCCCTCACTAGCCTGATAAAAAGGATTTAACTCGCCGTTTAAACGACAACAAGGAAGGTGAACTCTTTAAAATAGCAGGTACATTATTATACAGATTAGCAATGTTATATGAGAAGGAACGCTTGAAAAATTGTAGTCTGTGACGAGGAATTGTTAATTGTCCCCGGAGACGTAGGTTTAAGTTATGGACATCAGTGCGAAAGGTTATCTTATTATAAAGATATGGCGGAGTTTTGGTGGTGATTATCCTGTGAAAAAAGCTTACAGAATGCAAATATCGTCTATCCGACATAAGCAGCCAACGAGCCAAAGCAAGCGTATGGGAGATTCTCTCTCTCCTTCTGATTCCAAAAACAAAGCGCAGGCAAGAGTTCTGCATTCGTTGGATACGCGCAGAGTCCATACTATCTAAACATGGATGGTAAAGCACATCACAAAAATTAAAGTTAGATAATATTAACGAGTCGCATAATGAAATTTTGAGTTTTTGATCTAAAATGTGTCTATTGCCGTAAAGTAGTTTTAAAGTTGAGTAAGATTTTTGAAGTAACTTTGTTATATGTGATTTGAAACTCATTCGTGTATCCAAAATAACTCCAAGATTTCTAGTCTCATCAGATACCATCAAAAGTTGGTTTTCGAGTAAGATCTTAACCTCGGGCAGAACAGTGTCCCTAGCACCCCGACTCCCAAAGACCATGACCGACGACTTATTTGGATTTAAACGAAGGCTATGTTTTGAAGAAAAATTTAGTAGATTATTTAAGTCAAGATTTAACTTTGTCACAGCTTCTATAACATTTGTAGCAGAAAATGAATAATAAATTTGGGTATCGTCGGCATAGAAGTGCACTTTAGAATATTGAATACATGAAGATAAATTAGAAGTATAAATGGTATATAAAATTGGACCCAAGATAGAACCTTGGGGCACTCCCGATTGAACATTAATAGAAGAAGAAAAGGTAGACTTAAATTTCACAACTTGTGAGCGATTAGTAATATAATTCGAAAAGAGTTGTATGGCGGTATCATTTAGACCAATGAAATGCAAAATAGATAATAATAAATTATGGTTAATAGTGTCGAAAGCCTTCGAATAATCCAAGAGAACCAAAGCGGTTAAGTTGCCATCATTCGTTGCTCTGAAAATATCATCGGTCACGTCCAAAAGGGCCGAGGCGCAGCCAAATCCACTTCGAAAGCCTGATTGTGTGTCAGGAAGAATCTCGTTAATATTAAGATGTTCACGAAGTTGAATAGCCAAAAGTTTTTCTAAAATTTTAGAAAATACTGTAAGAATGCTAATAGGTCTCAAATCGGCTAGTGCCCTGGGATTACTATTTTTTGGGATTGGAGTTATAACCGCCTCTCTCCAACGTGACGGAAATACACCAAGCTCAATACAATAATTAAAAATATGACAAAGATATGGGAGAATAAATGGACAACAAAGACAAATCATTTTACAACTAATGCCATCAACACCAGCAGACTTAGATGTGAGCCCAGGAATGATTTCGAGGATTTCAGTTTCTGAAGTTTTACTGAACGAAAGTTTATGAAACGCAGATGGCTTTAAATTTGAATTATAATAATTTAACAGTTCAGCGTCGGCACCCGAAGTAGTTTGTGTTGAAGAAAAGAATGCGTTTATGGCATTACAATCACCCAATTCAGGTGGTAAGTCCACACAAGATTTTTTAGAATTTATAACATTCATTGCCCTTAACGATGACCATAGTTGCTTAGGATTTTTGTTTTGAAGTTGGTATGAAATGAAAGCCTTTTTCTCCTTCCTTATTGCAAAGGTTGTGTAGTTTCGTAATTGTTTATATGAATTCCAATGTGCGTTTGAATTTAGCATGCGCCTTGTCGCGCAATGATATAGGAAGTTTAATATTTTCCGTGATCCATGGTTTATTTAAAGAACTATAAGAGTGAGTGATGAAAGGTGCGTGTATGTCAAAGATCTTAATCAAATTTGTCTCAAGAAAAGCAACTTTATCATCTATATTAGGCATATCGAAAATATAAAACCAAGGAACAGGCATTAGATCAGAATTAAACTGATCCAAATCGAAAAATTTATAGGATCTGAAACAAAAAGACCTGGGTGTTTCAGGTGGAGAGTCGACTGGATAACCACAATATGTAAAACTATGATCTGCAATGTCATGAACATGCATAACCCCAGACTGGACTAAAACCGTATCGTTAAACGTTATAATATAATCTAGTAAAGAGATTGAATGTTCGGTGATTCTGGTAGGTTCTGTTATTATTTGGTGTAAATTGAATGACTCTAGAGTTGAAGTGAAATGTGAAAATTGAGAAGAATGAGTATCTAAAGCGTTTAAGTTAAAATCTCCCAAGCAGCAGAACTCTTCTGCCATAGGCGTTGTGTTTGATAAAATGTCTTCAAAACTGTTTAAAAAGGACTGAAAATTTGTTTTTTGGTTTCTATAAATTACGCCAATTGTTAATTTAAAATTATTAGTTTTTAAAACGAACCAGATCTGCTCCATGAGAACCCCAATATCTTCAAAAATTATGTCATACGCATACTTTGTTTTTAAATAAAATGCAACACCGCCGCCCACGCCTTCTCTTGGTAAGTGATAAAAATTATAACCATCAATCGCTAACTGTTGAACATCAGAATGACTACTTAACCACGTCTCCTAGAAGCCCAAAACATCAAAATCGTTATCCAGTACTAAATTTTTAAAACTATTAAAATGGGCAGTGAGGGAACGAACGTTTATATGTCCGATTTTCATTTTAAATAAAACCGTGAAAATATAAGCCAAGTACAAATAAAAATATTGAGCAAAAACTTACGTGAAAGTATGCACACACTTGGATAATCACTGCATAGTAACAATCAGAGTAAATAATTAATCACGCGTGAATTACTACTTTAAAATAAAGAAATAACTAATAATCCTGCAAGGTATGCCGACATTTATTTACAAGATATAACACTATCAGTCCGTAAGTTAGACCAAGGTTACAAGGTACGCTAGGTGAGCTCACTTAAATTCTCTAGCCGCTGCCCTGCCCCTGCTGAATGGTTAAGTACTTCTGTAAATCAGTTTCTGAGTTTGTTATCCTTTTTTCATTGCCAATTATTGCACAGATATTTCCGTTCATGGTCCATGTGTTTTTCGCATGACACTTTTCTGTAACGGTCTTGAGCAAAGTGGCACGACGTTGAGTAAGGTCCTCTTTGATTGTAATATTGCTTTTAGCAAGCTTACGCTTTCTGTTGTAAACAGCATTCTTCACAGTGCGACTCACAAATTTAACTATTATGGGTCTAGGACCTCGAGTTTTGTCACGAACAGGTAACCTGTGACTTATGTCAATATCTGTTGATGATATGTCCAAATCAAGCCTTGCTTTGCATAAGTTTACAATCAAATCATCTGTGCTCTCATCATTAGCTTCCGGAATACCATAAACACGTAAGTTATTTCTTCTGGAGTACTGCTCCAAATTGTCAATTTTTGTATCGAGTTGAGCCTGTAACGATACCACCTTAGTTTCTAACACCTTGATTTACATAATGTTGTGATCCATGTCACCTTAGATGTAAGGTCAATATGTTTTAAAACGTTTTTTAATGAATATGAATTTGAACTAATATAAGCACTCAAACCTTTTGATAAAACTTTTGTTACACACATTAACATGATATGATAACGGCTATACCACAATGAAACCACCGTTCAAACGATTACAAAGAGAATATACGTCTTAAGGGGCGGGCGCATGGCAAAAGCCGCTCCATGCCAAAAGTGTGAAGAAGTATCGATATATTCATGTAGCAAACCGCTTCTTGTAAAATAGCTGCAGTATAATAGCTTTTGTTACAAAACGTATTGTTAAGTGTTTCATAAAATTGCGCCGCCTCGCTTGCAGTGGCGTATTTACTATGCGCATTCTAGAACTTGAGCGGGCCTTCGCCTCGCCGCTTCGCTTACGTTCCTTCTGTCAACGTGGCAGCACGCGAACCGGTCCACACCGCGAAAGCTAATTCTTTGTTTAAATGCTCAAATGTTTGTGTGTTAATTTATGGCAATAAATTACCTACTTTGCTTTCAACGTGTGTATAATTTAGTAAAGAAAATCAATACAGTCCATTAACGTCCAAGGCGAGCTAGCAATCAGGAATTTTCCAAACATAACGGAAAACTGAGAGGCTCCCCAACATTGGCCCATCGATCCGGATTAGTACGAGCCCGGAAAAGCAGCCTAAATTCGCAGTTGTACAAGGCAAGTAAGTACAACGCATTTTCAATCGTGTTAAATTCGTCCCTAACGAGAGGAACGAGAGGAAGGAAGACAGCATACGCTGCTATCAACGTTAGAGCGAGAAAGCCAAACGCCAAGTCTCGCGCCAAGTTCGTGCAGGTGTGGAGGCAGCGGCCAGCTGCAGACGAGACGGCAGTTCAAACCACAGAAACGAAAAAGGTGGCACATGCAACAATATCAATGTAAGCCTAAGTTCCTTTGTGAGATTTCCTATGCATGAATTTGTGTCTCTGCATGTGCATAATTTCAGCTGCGTATTATTGCGTAAACAAATGGTTTATGAGTCATATAAACATTTTAATTGCGTGAAATGCCAAGCTACTTCGTTTGATTCGTGACTACAATATCCCCTGCATGTTTCATATTGCAATCGAATCAGTCACAAGTTAATCATCTCGCGTTGTACCAGGGTCGTTTTCTGCGTCGTTAGCGCCAAGATTCTCGCGTCGTTATCAAAACTGTCTTGCGTTGTAAACAAAATTCCGTACCAGGGGTGTACGAGAGTTAGTTCTATCCGTTAAATTGGTTTAATTTCAACAATTATGGATCCGCTTGTGAGAGTACGAGGCTCAATCAAAGGCAAGCTTACGCGTTTCGCAAATCACGTGCAATCCTTGCAAACAATTCATGATGAAGATCAATTCTTATCTAGCGCTCAGATTATTCAATTGCAAAAAAGATTGAATGATACAGCCACCTTGTTATCAGAATATTATGCGGTTCATGAACAAATTTTAGAAAACAGTAAGGATGCAGAATCTGAAATGCAACAACAAGTCGAATTTGAAGACTCTTATTATTTTGCAATTTCACAAGCTAAATGTTTGATTAATGAATACAACAAACAGTCTGGTGTTGCACCAGATCGTTCTGGATCTCCTAACGGTAGCGTGAGATCAACGCATTCAAACTGCAGCTCGCATTGCAGTAATCGAGCTGTACGCCTTCCTACCATCTCCATTCCCAAATATTCAGGGAACGTGTCAGAGTGGTTGGAATTTCGTGAGATTTTTATTAGTTTAATTCATGAGAATCAAACGCTAACTAATATTCAAAAGCTGCATTACTTAAAAGCTAGTTTACAGGGTGATGCAAGCCAAATTATAAAAAGTTTAGAGTTTACTGCGAGTAATTATATTCTAGCTTGGGATGCATTGTGTAATCGTTACAATGATCCAAAAATTTTGATTCATAACCACCTCAATGCTATTTTTGAACTTGAATCGTGCAGTAAGGAATCTGCAACTAAATTACGTACGATTAGCGATATGTTATTCAAACATTTTACAGCAATCAAATCATTAGCAACCGAAAGCGAGCTTCTAGATGTTGTTATCATTTATGTCGTTTCTACAAAACTGGACCCCACGACATTCCGTGAATGGGAGGTCCTTCGAAACTGGTCAAGTTCTGACCTGCCTAATCTTGACGAGTTCAAGGAATTTCTGCTAAACACAGCAAATCTTCTAGAAACTCTGGAAGTAAAAAATATGAAGCTTGTACCCGAAAAGTCTTCCAAGGTACATTCGAAATCATTTGTGTCAGGTACCCCTTCGTGTCCACTTTGTAAAGGATCTCATCCCTTGTACAAATGCGATAAGTTTGTCAAGCTGTCTTCACTTGACAGAAATTCAAAGGCAAAAGAGCTTCGTGTATGCTTTAATTGCCTAACTCAGGGTCACCTTTCGAGCCGCTGTAGCTCCAAATATACGTGTAGAAAGTGCAAATCAAGGCACAACACCCTTCTTCATGAGGATAAACCTCAAAATGCTTCTTCTAGTCAACCAGGATCTGCGATGTCGGCAGAAACCCCTGTTGAACTAAACCAATCGATTTCGTCATTCTGTTCGAATGCTTTGCAGGTACTCTTATCTACGGCTACCGCTAAACTCATCGCTGATGATGGTACGCCTCATGTTGTGCGAATCCTGCTGGATTCCGGTTCCCAATCGAACTTCATACGTTCAGATTTGTGTAAAAGGTTGAAGCTTCCAACTCGCGAAGTCAACGTTACTGTTTCTGGCTTAAGTAAAGCCACTTCTCAAATCAAGGCTAGGTGTGATATCAAGCTGCAAGCCCCTCACACCTCATACAGTATTGGTCTATCCTGTCTTGTTCTCGATGAGATTACAGGTACAACCCCAAGTTTTCGCGTCCAGCGAAACAGTTTCAAGGTTCCTGATAACATCAAGTTATCAGATCTGTCCTACGACCAACCGGGCACCATCGACATTCTGATTGGTTCGCCCATTTTCTGGCAGCTCCTTTGTATTGGATAAATTGGTCTAGGCCCAAATCTTCCCATCCTCCAAAAGACTCGTTTTGGTTGGATTGTTTCTGGCCCTACAGGCCCCCCTTCTGCGTACCCTGTACAGTGCAATCTTGGCACGATCGAGGATGCTTCTGACCCCATTGCTAGGTTTTGGCAACTCGAACATTACCCAGAGGAAAAGGTCCGCACAAATGAAGAGAACGCCTGTGAGGCACATTTCGTGCAAAATACTCAACGAGAAGCGAATGGTCGATTCGTTGTCTCTATCCCTCTCAAGGAACCTGTAGAGGTATTGGGTGATTCAGTGCAAATCGCTCAGAAAAGATTCTTATCATTAGAGAAGCGGTTACAAGCGAACCCTGACTTGTCCAATCGCTATTCGAATATTTCAAATTCTACAAGTAGTAAGGCTACCAAGCGTAGCATCTTGTCTGAAATATCACAGATATTTGACCCGCTGGGTCTGCTAAGCGAAGGTGAGGCATCTTGGCCTACTTCCAAATATGTTCTTGCTGAGCTTCCAGAATTCAAAAAAGAAGTTCAGAGTTTTTCTGTAACCTCTGTTGAACCATTTCCGTTCAATCAGTATTCAAGTTTGGCTCGCTTACAACGAGTTACAGCTTATTGCTTTCGTTTTTATAACAATGCGCGGACCCCCAAAGCTGATCGCCTTTCTGGGCCCCTTTCTACAGATAAACTGCAAGCATCCCTTGCAAGGCTTGCAAGGTTTTCACAACTCGAGTCATTTCCTGACGAATTTAAGCTGTTGTCACAGAACAAGCCTGTGAAACAATCTTCTGCTTTGATATCCTTGAACCCCTATCTGGATTCCAAGGGACTGCTAAGAGTTGGTGGTAGGCTCCACAACTCTCAATTACCTTTTGACAAGAAGTTTCCTCTAGTGATTTCTGGCAAACATCCATTCGCCAAACTCCTAGTCTCACATGAGCACCTTCGGCTTCTCCATGCCGGACCTCAAATGCTGTTAGCTAATCTCAGAGAACGATATTGGATTACCTCTGGCAGAAATATAGTCAAGCAAGTGGTTCATCAATGCTTGCGGTGTTTTAGATTTTCTCCTAAGTTAACCGAACCCATAATGGGAGATCTGCCAGCCTCTCGTATTCAATCATCGCTCCCATTTCATACAACTGGTATCGATTATGGTGGACCGTTCATGATAAAGGATCGCAAAGGACGTGGTTCTAAACTAGTAAAGTCCTACCTTTGTCTATTCGTTTGTTTTGTCACAAAAGCAGTGCACCTTGAATTGGTCGCTGACCTTTCTACTGAAGCCTTCTTAATGGCCTTTCGCCGGTTTGTAGCTCGTCGAGGCAAACCGCTCCATGTCTATTCAGACAATGGCACTAACTTTGTCGGCGCTAATTCCGAATTAATCGAATTAGGCAATTTTCTTGCGGAACAAGGCCTTTCTATTTCCGAATCAGTCGCGAGCGACGGAGTAGCTTGGCATTTTATACCCGCGCACAGTCCCCACTTTGGCGGATTGTGGGAGGCCGGAATTAAGTCCTCCAAACATCACATACGGCGCGTTATAGGTAACGCTAGTCTAAATTACGATGAATTTTGCACTTTGCTAGCACAGGTGGAAGCGACCTTAAACTCCCGACCCCTGTCTCCTTTGTCCGCTGATCCAAACAACCTTCAGCCTTTGACTCCTGCTCATTTTCTGATCGGCCGTCCTTTGGTGTCACTGCCTGATCCCAACGTTACTGAGATAGCCGAGTCTTGGCTGTCTAGATACCAAAGAATACAACAGCTCCACCAGAATGTATGGAAAAGATGGAGTAAGGAGTACATCTCAGAACTCCAACAGCGCACCAAATGGCGCACACACCTTTCGGACCTCCAGCCTGGTTCCATGGTCCTCATCAAGGATGACAATCTTCCCTTTCTGAAGTGGAGGTTAGGCCGGGTCACCGAGCTGCACCCTGGCCTTGACGGCGTTACGCGTGTGGCGTCAGTGAGAACTGTGTCAGGGAACGTAAAGCGATCCTTCGCCAAATTGTGCCCGCTACCTAGTGTTGTGAACTAGTACGTTAGCGTCTTGCGCAGTGTTTCGTAAAGCCTTTTGGCTATCCATTGTTCGGGTTTTCTTGTATTACCTTAAGATCTGTGTATTATCATGCTTATATATGTCGATTTTGGTTACATGTCATACTCTAGCTGTTACATGTCAAATTTGTACTGGTGTTATTTGAAAGGTTACCCTTTCCAAGGCGGGCGGTATGTTAAGTGTTTCATAAAATTGTGCCGCCTCGCTTGGAGTGGCGTATTTACTATGCGCATTCTAGAACTTGAGCGGGCTTCGCCTCGCCGCTTCGCTTACGTTCCTTCTGTCAACGTGGCAGCACGCGAACCGGTCCACACCGCGAAAGCTAATTCTTTGTTTAAATGTTCAAATGTTTGTGTGTTAATTTATGGCAATAAATTACCTACTTTGTTTTCAACGTGTGTATAATTTAGTAAAGAAAATCAATACAGTCCATTAACGTCCAAGGCGAGCTAGCAATCAGGAATTTTCCAAACATAACGGAAAACTGAGAGGCTCCCCAACACGTATACTTTAGTTGTTTAGGTGTTTGGTTATTTCCCTTCTTACTTTGCGCTGCTCTAAACTGTTAGCAGTAGAGTACCTCCCCTTTGTAGCATGCTCTGTATTTATAAAGTTGATATTTCGTTGACTATTGATCGTGACCTATGTTCAACATGCTTCTAATATTTTGACTAAATTGGTTTTTAGCGTTACTTCTATTATTTATAGCAGAAATAGTAGATTATGTTATTAGGAGTAAAAGTGATACTTTATGTGGCGAAGCTGAAGTTTATTTAGCCGAACGTTAGTGAGGCAAATAATTCAGCTAAGCCACATAAAGTCACTTTTACTCCGAATAACATATACTATTTTATCCGCAAACGTATTCAGGTAAATTTCAGGCTAGCACTGTACCCCTGCGCCAACCTCTGTTGTTCAGATAACGCGCAACTGTAATGATATATGAACATACTGTATCACCCGTGCTAATAGCACACGGCCACAGCAGCTGTCACACCATAACCCACGGCGACAGATGCTCCGATCCGCTGCTTAAAGGTTTATTTAAATTAAAACTTTTTCGTACTTTTTTGAAAATAAAAACCGGCCTACGAACTAATTCTAAAAATTAGAAAAATTTTAAGCCATCATACAATTTAATCGGTCCAGTATCTTCGGAGGAGATGGCGAACAAACATAGAAAGAAAGAAAGAGAGCAATCATTTTGTGTGCTTAGGCAGATAAAGTCCGCAAAAGTCGCTATTTTGTCTGCTTAGGCAGATAAAGTGACACTTTTACCTTGTCAATAAAGACAAATAAGTTGTCACTTTTGTGACGTTTGCGGATAAAATACATTATGTAGCATTTTAGCATACGCTACTTGACTTTTAAGTCTTTTTATTCGTGTGTAGATTTTTCAAAATCTGTTTTTGGATTGTTCTATTGTGGTTATCCGAATGTAAGTTGCCCCATTTTGGTCAGTCTAAATACTTAACTCCTTCCACTACTTCAATTAATGATATAGTTGTCTTTTGGTATATTATATCGGGAATTACGGTATATGTAACAGATGTACTCCAATTTTTCTACAAAATTGGGTTTGCAAATGTTTCTGTAGCCAGCCATGCATTTTCATAGTGATAAACGTTCCTCATTTTAAATCAGTTTCGCAATTCAATTATGATTCTTAATATTTCATGCATCTTGATGCACACACAGCACTGGTTCTTCATCCAATAATTTCCAATTGCTAATTTTGTTAGAAACACTGTATTGTAGTGATGTGGATTGCTTTTTACTATTTTTATTACTAAATCAAATTAAATATTGTTGCAGGTGCTCAAAATTTGCTTATATAAATATTTGGTTCATATTTAATTGCATATCCAAGTAGTTTTCTCTCCAATTTTATTGTTAAACATTTATATCAATTGACTAGCTCGGTAAAAAATGAATTCTCAATCAGGGTGGGATGTTAGCACTTGGGTAAAACAATAATTTGACTAAATTGACATTAAATGCAATGCTAAATTGATTAAATGCTATTCCGTATTATCGCAAGTAGAACCTCAATTATATTTGATACTGAATAAATCAACTAATTATAATCTATTTATTTAGGTTAGCCTTTTGTATTTATCTATTTGCATGTGATAAGGGAATGTTGCTTTTAAGTACCAGTTCCTGTTTACTACACCAATTCCGCAGATGTCCTCCTGCTTATAGCGAGGGTACTTCTAACTGTATCGCCGGGTTATCCAGATGGAAACTAAGTACTGCAGTGAAGGCCACTCTTAGCAATACTTGAATATAATAGTCCCTAGTTGCAGTCATTTACCACCCAATTACGTATGGTTAGTTCGTTAACTGCTTCGCAATTAAAAACCCTTCAACTTGATTACTGGTTTATTATTCGGTTCATACATAAAAATCAACAAGAAAATATTTTTCTTGCACGTGGGAGCGATTGTTTTTCGAATTCTTATTTATCATCCAGTAACTGGCATCTCATTTATTTTTACAACCGCTTAATGCTAGATTCCATTTAATATTTGTAAAATGTCGCACTTTGACAGTTGTGCATTAAAAACATTTAAATGATTCTCTTCAGTTTACGCTTTTAATCTGGCCTGCAGGTACCTTCTGTTCTATTTATTATTTGCAAGCACATATTATTTATGTAATTCATGTGCAAATCATGACGTCATCTATCTGACCAACCTTACAATTTTTTTTAAATTTATTATATTAGTCAGATTAGCACACTGGATGCTATACACAACTGTTTTTACATAGAATAACATAACATTACATTCGCAAGTTTGAGGTCACCCTAAAGGGCCCCCTGTCACTAATTTATTTAGTTAATAGAATGCTACGCGTTGGCAAAGAATACGTCCTGGGTTAGCTTCCTTTTCAATCGGGTGTGGATATTTCTTGTTCCCAATGAATAGTGGCTGGCTGCTGGGCAGGTTTGGATTTTTTCGAAAAAATTTAGGGTGGTTGAGCTGATGACTTTATTCTGAAAGTTCTGCAGTTTCTTCAAGTTGGTTTTTGAAGTTGAGCCCCAAATTTGACTGCCGTAAGTGATGGTTGGTCTTAGAATTGACTTGTATAGTAGCACCGAGGTTTGATGACGTAATTGAGATCTTCTGTTGATCAAAGGATATAATTTGACAAGTTTTACATGCGCCTCATTTAGCTTCTTGTTAATATGAAGATTCCAACTCAATCTTTTGTCAAGGTGAATTCCTAGATATTTGACCGATGAATCATTTGGGTTCCATTTGATTACGGAGTTATTGATTGTTATATTATAAGGATTAGTGGGTCTCCGAAGAGTAAAAATCTTGGTTACGCATTTTGCAGGATTAAGTTGGATGCTCCATTGGTTACACCACCTCGAAATAGCGTTAACACTCTGTTGTAGGGTTTGGGCAGCCTGGTTTACGCACCAGTCCTGGGTGACTATCGCCGTATCATTCGCGAAC
This sequence comes from Agriotes lineatus, assembly GCA_940337035.1. Classification (NCBI taxonomy): domain Eukaryota; kingdom Metazoa; phylum Arthropoda; class Insecta; order Coleoptera; family Elateridae; genus Agriotes; species Agriotes lineatus. The sequence continues at coordinate 60,892 of CALNHX010008168.1, forward strand.
ATTGCTAGAACAGTGTTAGGTGGAGTGGGTATGTCATTCACATATAAGTTAAATAAAATTGGACCCAATATTGAACCCTGGGGTACCCCTGCTTTGATGTTAAAGCTTGAAGAATAACAAGAATTGATTCGAACGGCAAATGTTCTATTAGATAGAAACGACTTTACGAGTAATAGAATGTAGTCGGAAAGTTTGGCTTGTGAAAGTTTGAAAAGTAAACCTTTTATCCATAACCCGTCAAAGGCTTGGGAAAAATCCAAGAAGGCTACTAAAGTGTGTTGTTTATTCTCAAAACCCTTCTCTATGGTTTCGACTAGCCGTAGTAATTGATGATGGGTGGAATAGTTTTTCGAGCAACTTGGAAAGAGTGCATAACAAACTTACGGGCCTGTAGCTGGTTGGATCATTTGGATTTTTTCCAGGTTTGTGAAAAAGTAATATGATGGCATGTCGCCATGTGATTGGAAAATAACTCAGTCGCATGCAAGCATTAAATATTGTTGCTAAAAAGGCTAGAGCTTTGGCTGGCAGTTTTTTAAGAATGATATTGGGGATCGTGTCATGTCCGGGGGCTTTTTTAAGGGAAGCTGTTGAATCAAGTTGGCTAGTTCCCTAGGACTTGTTGGCTCGATTGGGTTTGGTTTCTTTGGGAATATAGTGTCAAGATGATCGTCTATGTATTCGTCAAGATTTTGATTACTAATATCTAATCTGGTTTCGAAAACTGAGGAAAGGTGTTCAGCAAACTTATTGCATTTATCTTGATCGCTGCAGTAGTAGATGCCGTCGACTTTTAAGGGCGCATTAGTTTGAGGTTGACGTAATATACGCTTAATAGTTGACCACATTGTAGGATCTTTTGGTTCTAGTTCCGCTATACATTTACTGTATGTTGAAATTCGGTAGTTGTCTAGTTCCCACTTCACCTGATGAGACAGTTGGTTCAGTTGTCGCCTCGTTGCAGGATTTCTATTTTTTTGCCATTCCCGACGAGCTTTATTTTTCTCTTTGATTAGTTTTACGATGTTGGATGGTGGTTGATGGCGATGTCTTCTCTTATTATTGTGCTTAATAGTAGCTGTATAGACGGAGGCTTTAATTATTGAGTTCAGTGTAGTGATGGCTGAGTCGATTTCTGTCGTTTTGTTTATTGATGTTGGGCATATTAAATTGTGAACGATAGATTCTTGAAATGTGTTCCAGTCGATACGGCCATTTATTAATCTAGGAATTCCAGGGTTAATTTTGGGTGTATTGAAGAAAGTTATTAATACTGGTGAGTGGTCGGAGTTTAACTCTGGAAGGACGGTTTGAAAAATTGGTTTTGTAAAATTTTTACTGACGATAATATCCCGAATATCTGGCTGATGATCTTGCCGATACGGAAAGTGTGTCCAATCTTCCGGTGCGAGGACAAGTGCAGCCGTTTGTGATGTGAAATTTAGAAGCCTTTCTCCATTCGGATTGCTTACTCCACATCTCCACGTGATGTATTTGCAATTTAGATCCCCGATCAGTAGTGTGGGCTCATTTGTGGTAAAAATTTTGTGTATGTCTTCTGCTTCGAGGCGTCGATTTGGTTGTTTATAGACTGCGATTATGTTTACAAAGGTGTTATTGCACAGGTTCAGTTTAATCGAAGTTGTTTCTAGAGTAGCTAGGTTTTTTGGTTGTAGGTGCGTTTGAATTAGCTGTCGTTTGACAAAAATGGCTACCCATCCGGCGGCTGTTGGACATTCCCTATCTTGCCTATATATGTTATACCCTGGTATACGAAAAGCTTCGTTATTAGTTAAATGTGTTTCACTAACACAGGCTACGTCAACGGTGTGTCGCTCAAGAAAAGAGATAAACATATTGCGTTGTTTTTTAAGTCCTTCTGCATTCCAGTTGCAGAGTGTTAAGTTGCTTAAAGCTCGATAATTAGTTGCCATTGGTGACAAGTATAGAAGATAGCAAGGAAATAATAAATTGTTTAATTTTGGAAAGGTGGGAAGTGATGATTTCTATAAGTTTGTGAAGGATTGCTGTGATTATTGCTTGGAATGGATCATTGGTTTCTGTTGTATCGACGTTAGGATTGTTGTATTGAACTCTAGCAGCATAGGAATTAGGATTAGCAGTTGAAGTTTGTCGTGGATTGACGTTTGGGGTTGGTCTGCTGTTCTGTGGAGGATGATGTGGTGTATTAGGAGTTTGGGAATGTAGCAAATTTGCTTTAATTCGTGCGTAGTATTCGCAGCCTTTATAATTGGCAGTATGTTCCTTGCCGCAGTTTATACAGGTTGGTGGAACAGATTTATCTTTCGGTTTTGAACATTCTGAGAAATGGTGTAAACCAGTGCACTTAACACAGCGGGGCTGGAGTCGGCAATAGTTTTTGGTATGTCCATACCTTTGGCATCTTGTGCACTGTGGGATGTCTCTTGATTTTCTTCTCGGTTCCACGGTGATGACACAATAACAGAGTCTTGTTAATTCAAATATTTTGTTATTATTTGTATTTCTCTTAAGTTCGATGGCACATAAGGGAGTGGGGTTTTTGTCCCTATTCAAAAGACGGGTTACTTTAATTATTTCGAATTTTTTGGTTGTAAGCTCATCAAATATATCTTTTTCGCTAAGTGATGTTGGTAGGCCCCTTATAATGACACAGAGATTTGGGCTATCGTTGTTCATAAAAGTGTGATACTGAAATTTTTCAGTTTCGTACCATTTTGTTAGGTTCCGGTAGTCTTCAATAGCAGTTAAGTTAATGCGTAGCGTTTGGTCCTTGTATGCGGTTGAAAAGTCGTTTTTTACTATTTTCCGAATATCTTGTATTACTACCTGATAGTTGCTTGCTTCATGTAAATAGATTGGCGGTATTTTTGGTTTCACTTCTTCAGGTTTGCTTCTTTGAGAACTGGAGCTGTCTTGAGCTTGAGGACTATTTAGCTAATGATATTTATTTTTAGATTGCAGCGTTGATGAGTCAAAAAGATATCGTTTGTTATAAATTGTGATTGGAGGTGATGTAGCTGGTCGTTTAGGGGTTTGAAATTCTGAATTATTTAAGCAGTCGTCTGTCTGCATGTTTTCGTTAGGTAAGATTTCGTGTAAGGCTTGTTCTGTTATTTGCTTGTAAAGCGTCGGGAGATCAGTGTTTAGATTATTAATATTTAACTTTGGGTCAATATGTTGACAATTTTTTATAA